>OY787638.1:20691350-20876350 GCA_963678965.1 Cruciata laevipes
ATTTTAGGTTTTAGGTTTGATATTTTTATTTGGATTGATCTTTTAGGTTTTGGGTGATATTTTTCAATTTATTTCATTGATCTTTTATGTTTTATGGTATAAATAATTAAAATAATTATATATGAACACCTAATATGGTAATACTACAAGAGACACTCTCTTTTGATTAAACTTACGTCTAATTATTATGTATTAAATATTTAATCAACTTTTTTTTATAAATAGTGCATTGTCAAATAAGTGCAAAATTTGGTAATGTTTAGTGTCTTTCTTTATAAATTTTGGTAATACTACAAATATTATTATCATAAATCAAATATTTTGTATAATCATACCAAATTAGGTTTTGTATAACCATACCAAATTGTTGGTTAAATAATTTCTAAAATACCTTTTATAAGTATACTAGTGGGACTCCGCCGCACGTTGTGCGGTGTGCTTGAGCAAGGTTGTTTTGATAAAGAAATTTAAATTAACCTATTATACAATGGTAAGATGATAAATTTAATGAAATTGAAGGAAAGTATTTCACTTATAATTAAATATATGTATTTTTGTATTATTGAACAAATGAAATTCACAAGCTAATTTAAAACTATTAGGAAATGCAACAATGAACTATTCCACCCAAATCAAAGAAACAAAATAGGGAATATCTATTAAAATAAAGTGAGCCAAAACACCCAAAAAAATAACATTGTAATATGTAAAGAATCAATTTAAATTGTTGATCTTCTCGTGGCTATTATGGCCCTGTTTACTGGAGCTTATTTTTTGATGTACTGAACTGAACTGAATTGAATTGAATTGAACTGAACTGAACTGAATTGAACTGAACTGAACTAAAGTGAAAATTGATGTATTGAAAAATGGAATCAGCATGACTGAATTAACTTGAATTTCATCAAATTGCATTTTCACTGAACTGAACTACACTGAACTGAATTGAACTGAACTGAACTGAACTTAACTGATCTACAGATAAGCTCTGGTAAACAGGGCCTATATGGTGTCTTCCTTGAGTTCCTTTAGTAATATCATCATCAAAATCTGATTAAATATGTTCCATATTTTCATTTGCAGATTTGAAGATCTAGTTTATTTTGTATTTGATTTGATATTCCATAATATTGAGGAAAAATATATTTAGTTATATCGTTATATTAGAAATATAGATATTTAGCTATATAATTTTCTTAGTAGAAAGTTACTGATTGGAATATTTCCCTGTTTAGTTTTCCCTTATTTTGATCAACATTTTAATCTATCAGGTTAGTCATTAATGTATACACGATAAGGTAATGTTATTTGATTATTGTTTATAATTGGATAAGATGATAAATGTACTTAGCCTTGTTTGCTAGATTTTATTTCTTGTTGAATCGAACTGAATTGGTATGAGCTGAATTCAACTAAAAATTAATGTATTGAAAAAAAATAGCGGACTGAATTAACTCGAATTTCATCAAATTATTTTTTTACTGAACTGGATTGAATTGATCTATAGATATACTCTAACAATTAGGGCCTTAATAAACATATATAAGGGGTCATTTAATATGTTCATTTTACACATGCTTTAACACATGATCTTGACTCAAATTAATGTAGCAAGAAAATATTTACCAAAAATACACATTTCAATAAATAATCATGTATTGTACAAAATATTTCAGTAAACCCAACCGTGATTATTTCCATCCTTAATAGTGTGCATCTAATAGCAAGTCCAACATCTTTGCTATAATAGAGATTTTATTCACTCCAACAGAATCTCTATATGATTCTCTAAAATAGAAAAATGAGGAGAGAGAAGAAAAAAAATCTCTATATATGTAGATTGTAAATAAAATTTTAGAGAACTAATTTTATGGTATGTTTACTAAAAATTAGAATTAAATTACCTTTCTAACTCTCATCAAATTCTCCACCACACAATATGCCAAAAATAGGAGATTAATTCAAAATAATATAGAGATTCTGTTGGAGTTAAGAAAAAATAATATGGAGATTATTGGCTTTCATTCTCTACTTTAGAAAAATTTATAGAAAAGCTGTTGGACTTGCTCTAATATTGTTATTCCTATTTTAAGATAATATTTTGTTACAAATTATTTGCACATCTAATTCACATATAGAATAAGAGTATATATTTAGTAAGCAAATAATTTACAAAATATTACAAAAAAAAAAAAAAACTAATAGAAACATATTGAGTAATCATATATTGGAAAATAATATACACAATTAATTACTATGTACGTATATATCAAAGTATTATAATCCAAATAAATCAGGTAATGTCTCAAATAAATTATAAAGTTTGTGAGAAAGAAAATATTTGATTTCACTTCACCTATTAAAGAATACACAAAACAATCTCTTTGTGATAAAAATAAAGAAAGGAATCATTCAACCAACTTAATTGAGTGTAATTTTCCATATTTAGTCGCAATTACATTTTCAAATTATAGAGGTTGGAGAATCCCACTTCATGAATGAATATGTAACTGATTCTCACTGGTTTGCAGATATGATCATACCAAAATAACTCGGTGATTTGACCCAATATTGAATACCTCGGCGATTTGCTTCATATTCGTCATGCCAACAAAGAACTTATATCCTCGATCGGGAGAAATTTTTCTTTTCACTTTTGCATGTGACTGAAATTATTGGTCCACACGCAGATGACCTTGAAGAACCATAGTTTCATGTCATTTTGAATAGTTTCACCGCTATACCTTTTAGCTTCAGACTGATATTGTTGGTGCAAACTTTGGTACTTCAATTTCTTTGTGCCCCCAAATATTGAATCTCTGAAGCTCACAAATATGTTATGTAAACACTATCAGAAATTGGGTAAGAATAAGATACAAATTATTGATAATCAATAAGCATTTAGATCATCCTGAAGGATTGATCCAACATTACCTGAAAGAAGATGATTCTTATCGATACGCAGATGAAAACTTCACACAAGAACACACAGTAATACACAAAGGCCTGAAATATAAAGGTATAAATCCAGCACCAAATATTATGAAAAAATAATACACAAGTCAATACAAGAAGAAATATGATTCTTATCCATGAACATGCAACGTAACACGTATGCCTGAAACATAGAAATCAAATTTAACACCAAACAAATAGTATTAAAACTTTTGAAGATTAGATGATCATACCTTACCCGAAGAAAGCATGTGATTAATTTTTTTACACATGCATAAATTCAACACCAAATATTATGAAAAATAATTTGGATTAAGCTCCATTATATTTGTCCATGAAAAATAAAAAAAAATATATTGTTTACTTATTTAAAATATAAAAATTTGACGGGTAATATATTATTGTCATATTTAAAATGACGCCAAGTAGAGATCACAATATTATTGTCCATTTATTTACCCTAACAATAAATGGAATTAATAAGCCAAAGAATATATCATATTTGGTAAATAATCAAACATGGGTACTTACGTAATAAAAACAGTAAAATTGATGGCTAAAAACAATACACTACATAATAAAAACAATACGATAAATAATCATATGGTACATTATTTGCCATAACTAAATTGACGGCTAATACCATATAAAATACAAAACTACATCGTTTATTCCACACATATTTTGAAGCGAATAACTATTCTAGTTCCCTTTAGGGATTAATATTGTATTTTTTTATAAAATTATATTATATTCAACAAACAACTAAGCATAAATTTACAAGTTTATCCATTTTACACATGAAAAACTGAATATAAGAATTTGATAAATGAAAATTTTGAGGACCACAATTTTAATTAGTTTCATACGGGACCTCTAAAATTTCAGAACCATGCACCACACTCTTACAGCACTACTTCCACATCCATCCTTTAAGATCCCATTTAGCTTTTACAGAAACAAATTCGAGGTAAGCCATATTGCTTAGCTAGCTCATTGTTTTCGAATATATCCAACGTAAGCCATATTGCTCATCTGCATGCAGGGCCGAATCCAGAAAAAAAATTTGGGGTAACCTCTAATATATAAGGGTAAAATAAAAATAAATTTTATAATGTAAAATAAATGTATTTCGACTTCGAACACGAGTAAATATGCAATTATCAAGTTTCAAGTGTGTACTTTTTGTAGAAAAATTTTAATCGGTAGAAATTGGCATTGTTTGACCAAAATATTATTTAACGGTAACTTTGACCATTGATAGCTTTAGTTAAATATATTAACTAAATTTAAAATTTTGATATTTACAAAATAAATGTCACATAGAATACAGTATTACTTCAAATTTAAGGTCAAACTGACTCAAACATGCAACAAAAACTATGATGAATAATAGGGTATTTTATTGTAGAAGGTAAAGTATTATTGTACATTTCATTTAAATTTGTATTATTGTCTACTTTATTGTAGAAGTTAAATTAAGTTATAGTGTTTACGAATAAGAAAATAATTAAACAAAATTCACACGTAAAATTTAATTAATTAAACAATCATTACCTTATCTGAAGTTTAAGACTTAACGTTGTTAGCTATGAGAGAAGATTAGGATAGGATAACGAGATTCTTTTTATATTTTTATGAAAAGTAAAAATTTAATAACTGGGATAACCTATTTACATTTATTGGGGGTAACCTACTTATTAATATTCATATATACAAGTCATTTTTTTTTTACCATGGGGTAACCTCTACATCCGCCGCTGTCTGCATGCAACTACTAAAATGTAGGGCATACGTCAGACAACATTCTAACTACGCGTATGCACGCGCGCCATGTATAGTGCATATTTGGATGGTCGAGCAGAAATTTTAGATGTAAAATTTATAAAGTCAACGGCAATCCAGTGGTACTAAACACTGTACACGCGCGGAAATACTGTAGCGCGTGATTTTTTAAAATTTTTTAAAATTGCAAATTGGTCCCTCCTTGATTTTCTTTATTGCACTATTTATAATTTAGTCCGGTCTCTATATAGAGACGAGACTAACTCATAAATGAAACTGAAAAATCAAAGTTGAAGGATGCCCTATCATGGATTGTTGCAGGATGCAAGCAGCGATATGAAGAAGTGTCATAACATTTGCTTTGCAGGAATGCATGGTTGCTCTAGCTCACTTCTCTGAAAATCTCAGACAGGTAAATTTAAAGTTGATGAAACCATCATTTTTACCTTATTTAATTATAACTAGGGAGTGATCGTATTATAGGTTTCTTGGTGTCGGTTACAGATGTAGGCCTACTGTCCCAATTGCAAGTATGAGTTGCCTACAGAATATAATGATATGCTGCATCTGAAGAGAGTTTCATAACCTTTTCCATTTCTGTTGGTAGTTAAGCTTATGGTGGAGGTAGACCTAGAATGCTGGACCTAGAATTTTTGTCAAATCTCTTCTACATCAAAATCATCATCATCAGCTCTGCTTCTTCGCCATCGTCACAAATCCACCACAGAACCAACTGCTCACTCAACTGGCTTCAACAATCTCTCTTTGATGCAGTCACAGGGGGTAGAAAATAATCTGAAAGAAAGGAAACAAAACAGTGAGAAAGCAAAAAAGAATCGAAGCAGGGAACTGAGCTTATTGTCGTGTTCTTACTTTGATCCCAGCTCAGAACTGAGCTTACATAGCATCTTATGCAAACAAGATAACCAGCCATTCAACTCTAAATCAGATGAGTACATGAAACACACATATCATACTGACATTTTGCTATTCCACAAGAATATATACCTTCCAACACTCTATAAACTCAGATCAAACCTGAACTAGCCAGCAAGAGTGACAAAAGCTTCTATTTCCGCAATCTCTGTTTGAGAAACAGGACACCCCTTATCAAGAGTACTCCAAGTATCAGTACATACACCTGCATCGAATACAACTGATAAGTTCATCATCCATGCTTTTCAGTCACAACTGCTATATGTGCTTTTCAGCTCTTCTGATAACTTCTCCTTCAGACTTCAATTCCTGTCACAACTAACTTCTTTCAAGGGGCAGAATATAATGATAAAGTAATGTCAAAGTGAGGTTAACTGAGGTAAATCCTCAAAGTCACACTTTCAGAACCACATGCTACCATAAAATGCGAGAGAATGAAGCTTACATTCAACTCTTCTCTTTCTAGCCTCACTCGGAACTTCCAGTCAGGGGAATCTTGAATAGCATTATAAACTGCCTCATTAACAAACAAATTAATTGGGAGTTCTCAACATCCGCACTGCCATTTTGCCGGTTTTTTCAAACAACATGAGACTTACCATCAGCAGCCCTCTTTCTGCATGAGCTAAATGTTTTATCTCTTCTGCTTCATCATCATCACCACCATGCTGTTTTACAATGCAGAAAAGCAAGATTCAGATTATTTAAGTTCATATTTTATTCTATGACTTATCAAAACCAGAACAATTGTTGGTATTCTGCACAAAATCTTAGCAACATAGTTCAAAATCAAAGACAAAAATATATCACCCCACCACCATACACGTACTCACACCAAAGAAAATTCAGACTGACTGAGAAGGAGCATACAGAGAAAACCTCACATAGACAAAAGTCTCACAATGAGATTAGCTCCTTTCTCAGTAGCCACCTCCATCAGCAGTCCAAGTATGTCGTATAGTACAGAATTCAATACCTAAATTAAAAAAGGTTGAGGATTAAATTAGTTCAAAAATCAATTCAAAACCTGTAAACATATACAAATAGTGTTCCAACCTCGCAGTTTAAATATCAAGTTTTCAGCACAACATATAAAGCTCACAAACATCTAATTTACACTACTGTTATTTGGGCTAATTAAATTCATATCAATATCAGCTAAGTTTACAAAAATTATAGAGCTTTTTTTTTTTTTTTTTTTTTTTGAAAAACAAAAATTATAGAGCTAATTTGCTCAATAATGTGACGGCATAAGGATCATACTCATTTAAAATAAGTTATGTTAATATATTAAAAGGGATATAATAGGTTGAAGAACGCGGTTGGAAGATATCCCGAAATGGAATGCGTCCAAATCTTCTTTCTGTCCCCACTCCGATTAAAAAGGAACTCCATGCAGCTGCACTCTGTACCACCTGCACAGCTGCACTTTGTACCTTTTCTCAAGAATTCTCTACACCCAGATCTTCATCTATTCATATCCGTGTTTTGAGATTTAGCCAAATGGTTTCTTCCTCTCTCACATGTCCCAATTAATCTTCAAGTTGATCAATCTTTGCATTCTATGGTTTCTTCCCTTCCATTAACTGATTCGAGATGTTTAGCCTCTGCAAACGCCGTATTGTTCCTCTCCTTTCATCTTGCCGCCGATCGGAGCTGGCTCCGCCGCCTCCCGCCTACCACCTTGTGCGCAGGTGCAGTTCTTCAGCCGCCTACCATCGTTAATTCTGAGTTTCATGCTGTTTGTTTTTTAAGCTTTTAGTTTTAGGATTCTTGCGGTTTAGGTTCAAAATTTACGAGTTTCATCATCTGCATTTTACTGGTTGAAAAGATGTATTTCCGAGAAGAACATGCGTTGAAGATGGCTAAATTTCTATGTAAAAGCATTTTAATTGGGCTAAATTTCTAATTTGATTGGGCTCCATATTTGGGCTTATAATTAGCACTGGGTCAAAAGGGTTATTAATGTAAGACTTAAAAGACTACCAGTATTAATACAAACAAGTATTTTCATATTAGTTCAAATTTAGTAAAAATGAGCTACTAATTTATTGTTCTTCCTTGCAGTAAGGAAAGAACTATAGAGAGGTGCTTCTATGAAGAATTGTCGCTAACAGATTATGAGTATCAGGTACAGGAATCAAATTAAAATTTGATACAAAATATTATTATATCTTTCTTAGAATAGTTAATTGTAGTTAGCAAGATTAAATGTTGGCATCTATTATCTATACATTCACTTTTGTTTTTGTCTGGTTGAGGGTAGATAACAAGGGTATAATGGAGAAGTATGCCTTACTATTTTTTACCATTTTAATTATTTAGTTTTATACATCTGAATCACAGCTCTGCTTGAGTAATTATGTATTTATTGTTGTTGAATAAAAATAATTGTTTTGTGTTTGGCATATTGATCTCGGTTATTTGGTCATGGGATACATTGGCCTAATGACTACTTTCACCCTGTGTCATAATGACTGTTCTTGCTGGCTTCCTAAGTTCCACATTAAGCCTATTTCGCAGAATGAGACTTAGTTTTTATTCTACCTAGATACGTGATTACTTACAAGTACCAGTACTCTTCCATATTGTTTTATTACAAAAACTTATTAAATTTAAATAAAATTAATAGTATTCCATATTTTTTAGCTCTAGTTCAAAAAAAATTCATCGGGAAAGCTAGATATTGTTTGCAAAATTATTTATGATATGAACTATTTTTGTGTAGATTTTTGGACGTACAGATCTTGTGGGTGGCCGACGCTACTACTCCCGTCCTTCCCCCTTCCCAGGTGCGTATATTATACAATTATTTGGAAATTTTACAAATGGTTCTAGACTTCTAGTTAGCATGATCCTATCTTGCCACTTTAATACATAAAATATGAGATTTCAAAATTGAGATCATTTCATTATTGTTTTAAACTTGGTGCAATAGTATAGGATGGTGCAATAGTTTAAAATGCTCTAGTTTTTGGGTCTTTGACTATTTTGTGCACCAGGGTTTTTTTGTAATTTTGCATACCAAGCAAGGGGCATTTTTATAATTTTGTATCCCAATGGGGGGCGTTTTGTAATTGTGCATTCCATGTGGGGGCATTTTCATAATTTTCATCCCAAGCAAGGGGCATTTTTGTCATTTGAAAAAGTCAAATATGTGCTTGACCTCAACCATTTTCGTCATCTGAACAAGCCCTCTCGAAAGTTCCCCTCAATCCTCCGTCGAGAATTAAGAACTATTCAGATGAAGAAAATGATTGAGGTCAAGCACATATTTGACCTTTTCAAATGACAAAAATGCCCCTGTTTGGGATGTAAAATTACAAAAAAACCCCGTTTGGTATGCAAAATTACAAAAATGCCCCTAGTTGGGATGCAAAATTACGAAAATGCCCATGTGCATTAGTTGACCGTTAGTTGACTTAACTTTTCCATTCATAAGAAGTATTTTTTTCAAATGTAAGACTACATGAATTGAACAAAACAATGTAAAGTCCTAAGAATATATTTTGTGTGAAAGTAAAGTCCTAAAAATTCAATTTAGTCTACCAAGATATGCCATATGATTGATATAGTCTGGTTTCTTGCTTGTTCCTTAATAATAATATAAAAAAAAATAATGATTTACCTTGTTTGAACTTTTAAAATCTCTTGCAGCTCTTAAACCAATCTTTCAGAAGATCGAGCCTATGACTATGTTTGAGAGAGTAAAGAGTGCAGGAGGATGTTTCATGGCTTTGGACATTGACAACCACTCCGTTGGTGTTGCGGTTTCAGATGGTGATTACCAAACAGCAATTCCACTTGACAACCTAAAGTTATTGCCTAAGATGTAAGTTTTATTTAGAATTTCTCAATGCATGTCATAATTTAATTTATTGTGTTAAGTCAAAATGTGTATACTAACGAATATTTTCTTACTTTTGTAGATCTGTGTCAGATATATGGGATTTACATTGTTTGGTGAGTTTAAACTTATTTAATTCCAGAGAATATGTTTGTTTAATTCCAAGAAAGACAAGATTTCATTTGGTTGAATATATGTTTTAACTAACAGGTAATTGAGTACAAGGTGAAGGGGTTGGTAATTGGTGAAACCCTCACTCCATTAGGCGAAAGCCAAGAAGACAATGTAAGTACTAAGTACTGATATGGAAAATATTATTCCCTAATGTGTGATTTTAATATTAAGCTTAATCTTGATTTTGTGATTTTTAGACAAAGAAGGACATTGAAAGATATGTTAAGAAGCTTGTTGAGTTTGGGCGATTTGGTGGTTTGCAATATTGTTATATGAAGGAAAACTTCACTTCTCAGGTTAGTTTTATTTTTTGATGATGAAATTGGCTTGATTTACTTTTAATTTGAAACTGAAATTCGTGATTGATATGATTCTATTTAATTTCAGATAGCAGAGTATCTGGTAAACTCATGTTCTGAACTTACTAACGAGGAAAAGAAGAAGATGGGTGACAATGTAGCCGCGGCTCTAATTTTGCAGGTATTGAAAATTAAATTATAATGTTTTCATCACACCTATATCTTACTGATTCACAATTTACACAGCTTTATTAACACTAACATGCCTTTTATTGCAGGCCTTTCTGAACAACTGCAACGGACATGTGATATAGACATGGACAAGTGCAATGAACAAGTGTAATGAAGAGCTTCTCAATGAGATCACTGTGAACAGAGTCATTATGCACTAAACTTAAATTTGAACAGAACATGAATGAGAATGGAATGTCTTTGATCTATCAAATCTGAATGGCTTGATTTGCAACCTGATGAACAATAGTAATACCACTAAATACAACAGAATTTTAACTTCATAACTAAAGCAGCAGAGGCATAAAATATTACCTCCAGCAGCAGCACCTTTTGCTCAAACTCAGCTGCGTTTGCGGCCCTATCATCTGCCGTTCTCTGTAGAATGGAAATTGATTTACAATATTTAAAATCATCATAACAGAACATGAAGGTGAAAAAACTAAACTAATGAGTACCTTCATCATTAAAGTACACTTGAAGTAATAAACTAAACTAATAGGAATTAAGTAGTCAAAGAATACGATGCAAAGACTGACAGTGATTCTTCGTACCTGAATTCGGGCTACTGCAATAGAAGCCTCAACAGCCCTGTGTTCCAATTCAACTTCTCTTTCCATAAAAGCCTATGTATCAAGAACATCATTGATATCAGAAAAAGAAAAAGAAAAAACTAGACACGGGAACTAGCAATGGAAAACATCAGTACCAATGTGTGGATTGTGAAAAGAAGAGTAACAAAAAAGGTTAAGAAATAATGCATGCATGAACACATGAGTCGCACGCTCATCTTCAGCTCTTCGTTCTGCAGCTGCCAGTTCTCCCCGTACAGCATGAAACCAAGAAATAGATCACCAACTTAAGTTATAGCCATAGAAGGAACAATCTATGTACCCAACATGAAAGCTAACTCAGTTAACTTACTTGCATCATCCTTGTTTCTGTTAGCTCCCCATTCCTCATGATAGTCTCCATATTTGCCTAAAAAATCGGAAAAAAGAAGAAGAAGATCAAGAACTAGTTTAGCAATGAAGATCAAAATTGTAAAATGACAATTCTAAAATTCAAACTATGACAGCTATATAAAAGATACAATCAAAGTTTTGGTGAATGTCAAAAACGCCCAGACCAGAAGAGAAGAATTTTTAAGATTGGAATTTATAAAAGTACAATACTTTTTTATTTACTCAGCAAAAAGTTCTACCCTTCTTTCTCAATAAACTTCCTGTTAACTTTCCTTAAGGAACTAAAGAGGAATATCAGAAAGTACAAAACAAGACAAGGTGAAATTGTATTCATCTGTCAACACTAATCCATGCCCAGCAGCGGCTTCGTTGTTCTGTTCTAATTATAATCCACAAATGAAGATTTCCGTGATTAACCCTAAGCCTGAACCACATAAGTGGTCATTAGAAGTTAATGTAACTGGAAACGAGCTAGTGGAGTGAAGCAAATGCAGGTGAACAAACATGCAGTGAGCCAAATTTCCTTCAGATAGAGCAGCCTGCCTCTTTGATGCATCAAGAGAATTGACAAAAAACATCATTAAACTGATCAATTTGATGAATCCACTCACTTTTGGAGAGAGAGAGATCAATTTGTAGCTGCTCGATTAATTGATCCTCATATGATTTACTCAATTTTCTCTGGTTTATTTAAAAATCATCAGGCAAAAAATCATAAACATGACAGGGTACTTGTAAGGTTGAAATCGTATCCTCAAATCTCATAACATTTACAAGTGCCTAACCTCTGCAGTGAGAAGCTCTTCCAACTGTGCATTTTCAGATTTATATTCTTGAAGACGAGATGAAAGACCAGCACAAACCTGTTGATAGTAAGATAAACAGTCAGCGACAATGATGAATAGCCAAAATAAAGGAAGGAAAATTAAATCTTGCTCTCAGTATTACTCCTTTTACAATCCACTTCTTTGTTCCAAACTAGCTACCCACTGATATGACTGATGACAACATTCTCCCTCAGCCTTTATTTGAGTACAGATCAGATAAAGATATAGCTTACCCTGGCTATCCTAGCTTCTTTGGACTGGGCAAAGATTGAGAAAGTGCAGGCCCTAAATGTTCAATTAACGCTTCTACCACCATCCCGGAAGGTCTGCAACTAGCTGCCACCACATCCGACGCCGGAGCCACTACAACTCCGCCAACCGCACCACTAAACCGATATCCTATTCCCGGTGATCTGAACCCGCCACCAGCCTTCTCCCATCCCGGGCGATATGAACCCGCGACCGCCGTTAACGCCGGTTTTAACCTACTCCACCGGCCCAATATCAGCGCTTCCATTCTAAAACCCGGAGGACGCGGCCGAGCTGGTTCCCAGTGCCGATTTTTCCAACGCTGGAGGTCCGCCGCGGCAAGGATCTTCCACGTGATGTTGGTGTCGAGAGTGTTGGTCGGGGAGAATCGCTTGGCTTGGCGGTGGTGGTGATGGCGGGGCGATTTGATTTGATTTAAAGACTAAATTAGTAAAGTTCAAGTTTTCAAAAATAAAATTTAAAAAATTAGTAAAGTTCAAAACTTAACTTAAATTCATGTTTTCCTTCAAAAAACAAAAACACAAAAAACTTAAATTCATGTTTAATTCTTTAAAAAAATGCTCTAATAACCCTAAGTAAGTATTCATTGATCCATGACTTTTTGGTAAGGCTTGGAGAAGCCAAATAGAATTCCCTCTATTTTTGATGGTTTACCTTTAAAAAAAAAAAAAAACCACGACTTTTTGAAAAGTGTTGTTGTACTCTTGTACTGGTATTGGCTTTGTAATACTTCCTATCAAAAGTTTTGAACGATTATCCAATTGTCTTATTAATTCCTTATTTTCATGTGACTTGAATTTTTTTGAAAATAAACATTTAGATACAAGTTAGATCTTCTAGTAATAAAATTTATTAAGTCAATGTTGGTTTAGGAGTACCAAAAGCACTATTCAAAAATTTATGAATATATAAACACTTAAAAAATAACTAAGGGTATCAAGATGGTCTCTCGGTTGGTTAGACAAAATAAGCCTAGTATTCTTTGCTTGATGGAAAGAAAAATGAGCAAAGATAATTTAGAAAAGTGGATGGAAAATACTGGGTACGCTCATATGACTTCTGTTGAACCAGCTGGGAGATCTGGGGGACTAGCTATGTTTTGGAATAATAATTTGGCCTTAGATGTAGTGCAAGCCACTAGTAATTTCATCTTTGTTTATGTTAATTGTGCTAATCAGCATAAGTGGTGTTTTGGTCTTATCTATGGGGCACCTGAACAAGCTGATAGGCCTTCTATTTGGAATAATATTAGGTCCTTTCACTACTTTGATAACATGCCAGTGGTACTAGTTGGTGATTTCATAGCCAACAAGACAAGAAGGGAGGAACACCAGTACCTGGAAACCTCTCCACAGAACTCTATAGCCTGATACTGAAAAAGGTTTGAGTGAGGTAAGAAACAAAGGACTTTGGTACACTTGGTCAAATAAGAGGGAGCCACCACAGACTATCTTGGAGAGGTTGGATAGGGCTTTCAGTAGTGAAGAATGGAATAACCAGTTTCCATTGGCTAGGGTTAAAAACTTGCTCATGGTTAGTTCTGACCACAGTCCAATCTTGTTAGAGTTATATGTTGCTGAAAACAAGAAAAAAAAGAAAGTTGAGATTTGAGTCCTTCTAGGCCAAGACTGAGCAAGCTGAACAGATAATCAATAGAGTTTGGAGCCTTAAAAAAACCCAACACAGAGATGGGATGAATACTCTGGTTTTGGATGAAAGTTTGGCTATCTCTCTGAAACACTTGACAAATTGGCAATGGAACACTTATGGAAATCTTGAAAAGAAAATTAAGGAGCTATACAGAGGACTTGAGTTTCTGCAAACAAAAGCAGGGGATCCTCTATTTCAGGAAAGGCTGAAACAGACTGAAGTTGAGTTGGATGATCTTCTCCAAAAACAGTCTGATTACTGGCAACAAAGAACCAAGGTCTCATGGATGGTTTAGGGGGAAAGAAACACTTCCTTTTATCACAAGTGGGCTACCAGGAGACAAAATAATAACTTAGTTCAATGAATCCAAGATAAGGATGACTCTTGATTGACAACTGACAGTGAGATTACTAGGGCCATTACTGATCATGTGAAGACTACTTTCATCACTCCTGAGTGGTACCCTCCCGGAATTGATGGAGATATAGGAATCTCCACATTCATGAACTGTAACAATAAGAAACTCACATGTCAGCATGTATCCTCCCTTGAAAAGTGTTTTACAGCTACTGAAATTTGGCAGTCCATTAGGGAAATGAAGCCATGGACCTCTCCCGGGGAAGATGGAATTCCAGCTGGCTTCTACAAAAGGTACTGGAGGATAATAGGAGAAGACATGTCTGAGACTCTACTCAAAATCCTGAATGGTGAGTCTTTTTCCCCCTACTTGGAACAAGACCCAGCTAGTAATGATTTCCAAAGAAGAAAATTCCCCAAACAGCGGCTGACTTCAGGCCCATTGCCCTGTGCAACGTAAAATATAAGATCATAGCCAAAGTTTTGGTTAGAAGATTGAAAAGGTGCATTGGAGGCCTAATCTCTGTCAATTAGAATGGTTTTGTACCTGGGAGAAATATAACTGAAAATGTCCTTCTGGCACATGAAGTTGTTCTTGTATTTCTCATAGGAATCAAGGAAGGGTTGGGATGGCAGCAATAAAGTTTGACATGAGCAAGGCATATGACAGAATCTCTTGGAATTTTATGGAACTTGCACTAGGAGCAATGAGATTTCCACCTAGCTGGATTAACCTTATTATGTGGTGTATCAGGACAGTATCGTATCAAGTTGTGGTAAATGGGAACACCTCATCTGTTTCTATCCAAATAAAGGCATCAGGCAAGGTTGTCCATTGTCTCCCTACTTATTTACCATAGCTCAACAGTTCATGTCTGCCTGGTTGGAACAAAGAACCTTGGAAAATGGTAGCCTGGGAGCCACCTGATGTATGCTGATGACTGCATACTTTTCACCAAGGTAACATATGATTCTGTAAACATTCTGGCAAAAACTCTAGACCTATATGCCAGATTCTCAGGCCAAAGACTGAACTTTGACAAGTGCTCAGTCCAATTCAGTCCAAACACACCTGAGGAGAAGAAGCAGTGTCTCATGTTCACATTGAACATTCATAATCAAGGACTTGATGAGAAATACCTTGGCATCCAAGTCAACTTCAGAGAACAGAAAAAAGGGATTTACCAAAGCCTGATCAGTAGAGCTAAAGAGAAGTTTGGATCATGGAAGTCTAGACTTTTGAACTTCACTGGCAGAATCACTCTGGCTAAACATGTGCTCAGTGCACTTTCCATATATCCATTGAGTATATACAAGATTCCTAAATGCATACTAGAGAAGCTTGACAAGATGACAGCCTGCTTCATATGGAAAGGTGAACTTGAAGGCAGAACTACCCACTGGAGATCTTGGAAAACTCTTAAAAAGTCCAAGAGTGAAGGGGGATTGGGGCTGAGGTCAGCTGTTGGAATTAACAAGGCTCTTTTAGCCAAGCATGCCTGTAATATACTCAAGAATAAGGATACTCCACTGGTTAAAGTGCTCAAGGCTAAATACCTGAGAAACTCGGACTTCAGAAATGTGCAACAAAAGCCTAATGACTCATGGGGATGGAAGTCTATTCTTTGGGCCAAGGATGTCATCACAGAGAATTTGGGATGGAAGATCACAAATGGGAAAAAAGTCAAGATGGACGAACAATAGATTCCCACAGTTAATAATCCTTTGGATGCTTTTAATGTCACTACTCAACACACTAATTTGAGAGTGGAGCATCTGATTCATGGACCTAACTGCTGGAGGGAACCTCTTTTAAGAGCTATTTTCCCTATCAGGACTATCCCCCATATCATGGCTTTGCGAGTGAATGTTGACCCCAACTCAGAAGATGTACCAATTTGGCTCCATAACAGGAATGGAAAATACACAGTCAAAAGAGGGTACCATGCTGTGATGACTGGAACAGGGTGTGCTGGTCTCAGAAGGAAGAAGCTTTGGGACAAGGTCTGGAACCTTAAAGTTTCATACAAGTTGAATGTATTCTTATGGAGAATCCTCTCCAAAGCCCTCCTTACACAAATAAATCGTAGGAAAAGAAAGATTTTTGATCAAGTGTTATGCCCAAGATGCAGCTTAGAAGAGGAGGATGAGTATCATATATTTATAGGATGCACTGAAAGTGTCACCTTCTGGTCACACTCTCTAATTGGCTTGAAAGTTTCTAATCACAGTCAGTCACACTCCAAATCATGGCTCCACCAATGGCTTATCAGTGGTAGCCTGGAAGTTAACACAAGGCTCCTAGCCTTTTCCCTATGGAAAATTTGGCTTCAAAGAAACAAAAAGGCCATGGAGGATATTAGCATTGAGCCCAGAATTTGTGCTGAGCTGGCTACTGTAAAATTTCTACTCTATAAGAAACATGACTTAGTAGAAAATCACTCCGCTGCCTCTCTCCCACATGAATTAACTTCTTTTTCAGAGGATCACAGAACTATCCAAGATCAAAGGCAAGGAGATGAGTGCATACTGATCAAGGTTGATGGATCATTTCATAAATCCAGCAGCCTTGGCACAACAGGTTGGACAATAGCATGTGGTGGAAACACAGTGAAGGGCACAACTTTCTTCATTTCTATGACTCCTTTGCAAGCTGAAGCAGAAGCTTGCTGGAGGGCCATCAAAGCAACAACCAGAGGACAGTCTCGAGGGTTGTGTTTGCTTACGGACTCGGTTGAACTAGTGGCGGCACTCAAAGAATTGGAGTCTGCGCTATGAGAGATCAAGAACATCGAAGAGAGCATCGTTGCTCTACTGAGGAACTCTTTCTCCTTCTTTGATATTAATAAAGTTAGTAGAAACGTACTATGTACTGAACATGATATGACCATTAATTTAGGCCGAACAATTTGTAATCGTTTTTCTCGTTAATTTAATATAAAGTTATTTTCAAAAAAAACTAAGGGTATCAAGACCTTTTTCTCTTAATTCATATATTGTCCTTAAGATCCGTTGATTATTTTTAGAATAACGAGATTAAGTGAAAAGTGAGAAAATAATCAATATACCAAAATTCAATGGAAGAATTATTTAGTATTGCAAACACAAGAGTTCAAGCAACAATTGCTAAAATGAAAAACAGAAGCACCACACGGGTACTGAAAACACAAGTCCAAATCATTGAAAAGATAAGCAAATGAGTGCTAAATATCCAGTTCAGAACAATTCAGTATAGATCAATTCAGTTCAGATCCACTGAAATATAATTTTATAATATTCAACTCAATTTATTTTTTTAATATTTTACCATAACCTTTATTTTTATAATAAAAATATTTCAATCTTGATTCTTTTAAATCGACTCATGTAAATATAACATGTTTTCATTATATGATTATTTGTTAATAACAAATGAAAATCTATTATTTTTAATTTACTTCAGTTCAATTCAGATCAATTCAGTTCAGATCATTTCAATTCGGCTGAAATATAAATATATGATATTCAAATCAATTTATTTCTTTATTTTACCATAACCTTTACTTTAAATTTAATATAGATATTTTGTATCGTAATTCTTTTGATTCGGCTCATATAAATATAATATGTCTCTACTCATATCTCATTAATTATCTCCTGATTTTTATCTACTCAATTGTGGATTTAACTGGATAGGAAGAGAAGAATCAGAAGATGCATTATTATCTAAAAATCCGAACATCACCAAATAACATTAAAGAGTAAGAAAGCATTCAAAAGGAATTCAAAAAAAAAAAAAAAAAACCTTCATGAGAGCAACTTCGAAGCAATCCTGAGATAATTGCGTGACATAAAACATCTACATGTTACATAGAAGGATACAAATTCCTGTAAATGCCATTGATTTATATGTTAAGAAAATGTTCACAATTTCGTTTAAAGCTAAACAGTAAAGCAGATGACCCAGAGGCGGATCTAGAAAAACCAAAGTAGTGGGGCAAAATCACAATTTTTTAAATATTACAAATAATTTTTTAAAAATAGAGAAGCAAAATATTAAATTTCTAAAATTTGACACACAAAAATATGAAAAAAACTAATTTTTGGGTGGCAGGCCAGCTGCCACCTTTGCCTAATGCTGCGTCCGCCCTGAGATGACCTTCAAAAAAAAAAACAGTAAAGCAGATGAGGGTATATACCACAAGACCGTTGACCCATTCAAAATCTTGTACTAGGCGGGAAAAACTATCTTGAGAAACATTTTCAACGATTTCATTACTAATTTCAAAAACTGTAGTTATTGAAAATTATATGTGAACAAACATTTTGAAAATTAAAGATCAACCATATTTATATATGCAGATCTGATTTACAGATTCAGTAACACTTATATAATTTCAAAAGATTCACATCGTTTTGAATGATGACACTTATAATTTTTGCTTTCATAAGAAATATTTATTTGGAATCGGATTTTATATTTCAAAATATTTATAATTTATGGGAAATTTTACTATTTAGTCAAAATGAAACATATGTCAAGTTTCATGAATTTCTTAACTAAAAATCTTAGTCCCACAAAACTAAGGCCCGTCGTAAAACATCTATCACAATATTCTTGTAGGAACAGTAATTTGTAGTAAATAAAATTACAGAATATAAATTACAGAAAATACATGAATAATAAAGTACTAGTTATATTATTTATTTTAATCATGCAAAACATGCCAAGAGTTACAAATAGTTATGCATACAACATATTAAATATCCTAGACACAAAAGCATAGATCATTATGGAGTCGAGCTAGTCTCCGCCCTTGAAACTTATGAGGCCAACAAATGACACCAAAGTCCCATAGGATAAAACCATAAGGTAACATACAAAGTTACCTGGATTTCGTAGAGCCGATCTTCAATCACAATGACTTGACTCTCAACTCACTCATCACCAACGAAAACACCAACTCTCTCAATTTAATATGTCTCACTATATTAATTCTACGAGTTCAAAAGTGTGTCCTCTATCAGGCTCTATATATACTACTAAATTCTATGAATTGGGAAACATAATTTTCAGCTGGAAAGATTCTCAATCCAATACGCATATGGATTCTCTCACAAAATAAGGTAAACTGTGTTTTACTTATAGCATAAGAACTTTCCCAAATAATGAAAGTCTTATCTTTATGGAATAATACAAAGTAATTTCCATAAACCAAAAGAATGTACTCCAAGTAATTCTTCAATTAAAACACATTCTGGGTTTTTCTAGAACGTTCAACATATGAACTTCATAAACAATAGAAATCCTATTTTGGGTAAATTTCTTTAACCAAAACTTTCTATATCTCATTCATCTCCGAATGATAAGCCCCAAAAGTTACCATGACTGTAACTTTCAATTTACCTTAAATAAATCATTTTCCAACAATCCCCCACATGAATCAGATATAGATTCGGGATTTCAATTACGCATTACACTAATATAGTCATTGTGATTGCCGTATCGGAAGCTTAGATGCCTGCATAGGAATAAGTAGATCATTTAGTCCTTGAACTTTTCCCTTGGGATAGTACACTGTTTCACTGGTTAGGAAGTATGCGGTCCCGCTTTGAACTTCCCTGAACCGCTGGTATGAACTTTCATGTACGTCCAACATGCATCTTACTATACTCTGCGATTTCCGCGGTTGTGCCCAATTCTCGCGGCCATGGAGCACCTGCCTATTTCAGTCGCGTTTGTAAAGAATTGTGTCCTCATTCAATTCCCTCTAGAGGCGGTCACACCTCCCGCACATAGGTGACTGGTTGCTGAGGAATTTGTTATTTGTTAAATAACCCACTTCCACTCTAATTCCCATAATTAGAGGCCGTTAGTCATTAAAAGCATTTCATGCTTACCCTCATTTCCACTTCACTGTTTCATCATCATAGGAATAAGACAAGAGGTTTAAAGAAACCCCCACAGTGACGTCGGTGGGTCTTTGACGTTTAGTTGTCCCTTTGAACCTAGACCATGGGATCTCCAATCGCATAGGTTGGGTGCCACAGACGTAACCTCACCATTTAATGGACTTCAGTCTCATTCCTCTCGATGATTTAACTACCTCTCGATTCAATTTCTTCGTCAAGAAATCGATCTAATCCTTTCGTCAAAGGAACACAACCTTATCTTAATGACGATAAGTCAATTTAGATAAATTCCGGTTTGAGAGTAGTTTTCTAATGATATTTTATCTACGTTTAGACATACCATTATCGATATGGCTTTACAGTAAACCAATCAGCACAAATTTGCTTTGGTTACCTTGGGATTCCCTTTTTCTCAAAAGGTACGGACTCATTTCCTTTCCCATAATCCAACATAATGGATTTAGATTCCTCATATGAATCTAATTAAGAGAATCATTTCTCTACACATTTCAAGCCATATCCACGAGACCAAGAGTATCACAAAAACTTGGATCCAATAGTTTTTCTTTTGACTACTTGTGTCTCATCTTACTTTTATAGTAAGAAATGTCTGATCGTGTACAACTCATTGTGTACTACAGACCTTCAATGACTCTACATTCTCTTATCAAGAGAAGTTTCACCTTTACGAAGGTATTCCAACAATGTTAGAGTCATTCTATTGAATACGATATATCTCTCATAGATTCAGTCATCGTATCAATATTACTATCAATGAGCGAACCATTCGATTTGAGAGCATAAATGACATAATCATTTCTCGTGTCTCTTAGCACTCATGCCTTAACTAAGCTCATTGATTCATATCATTGGCTCATTAACAATTAGTATCATCAACTCATGGACTGTTTTGGAGCATCGAGCCATTCATATTGCTCTATTCAGATCTTAATATCTAAATCTCCATTTAACCACTAGGTCCATTTGATGTACTTTGAGCTTACAGAAAGCTTCAATCGGAAGTACCATCATTTTAGGTATCATTCTCATTTCTGGAGAATACCATCAAGTATATAAATACTTACTAATTGTTGAAATCTGCTAGCAATCTAGTGATTTGCCTCACATGGTAGATCAATCTCACTATTGATTACCGTTTTTCCATAAACATCATTTCATGGAATTCTAGCCTTTTAAATCTCTCAGATATACCTCTAAAGCAAAACAAGGCACATGACTTTGTCCTATCACATTTGCTTCATTTAGGTTTATCATCACAGATTCTCTACAATTTCATCCATTGGCTTGATAGACCCTAGATATACTCTTATTTTGTAACATTTGAGAGCTGTTTTAGATAGTATTTTGTAGATTTATATTAGACTTTTAGACCGAATCATTCATAGTGGTTTGAAATTGAAGACGTGCATTTTGATCTTGAATTGCACTTGCGATGGAGTTGAATGATTTGAAGACCTTCTATGACTGTCCTGACCGCGATTGATACATTGAAGAACCGGTCGTAGAAGTGGCGTGAAGGCACACTCTCGCAGGCCGCGAACCCTAGGTCGCGAACCGCGAGGGTGTGTGTTGCTGTTTTGAAGATGCCGAGTTTCGCGAGCCGCGAGGACCAGACGCGAACCGCGAGAGCCAGACGCGCGCGGGGCGCGAGACTCCGGTCGCGAACCGCGCAAACCAGCACGAGGACCGCCGAGGCACAGACGCGCGGGGCGCGAACCTTCGGCCGCGACTCGCGAGGACCAGACGTGCGCGAGGCGCGAACCTTCGGCCGCGACTCGCGAAGACCATGCCGAGACACGGGCGCGCGCGGGCGCGAGACACGGGCGCGCGTACCACGCCGAGGCCGAGACACGGGCGCGAGACACGGGCGCGCGTACCACGCCGAGACCGAGACACGGGCGCGTGGGGCGCGAATCCTCGGCCGCGAGCCGGGCTCGCGGTCCGCGAAGGCCCTGCAAGTGGCATTTTATTTTGTTTTATTTTTGTTAATTTTTAAAGTATAAAGACAACTTATCCTCATTGTTTGAGGGATCGAATTTTTACAGAGCTTAACTCTTTTCTTTCATATTTCTCTTTGATTTTGAGCTTTGAATTCACTATGGTTTGTTGTATTGATTATGGTTTCGATTACATAACTATGGTAGTAGGCTAAACCTCTTCTTGGATATATGTGATTGGACTTCTTGTTATGGATTGAGAACATGATTCATGAAGCTTAGGAATGGTGATTTGCTATTGAATGATCATAATCTATATGTGTATTTGATGCTTGAAATGATTAGGAATGATTTCCTAGTGATAGATATGTGTTGGATATGTGTTAGATATTGCTTTTCCATGGTTAGAATGTTATCATTCTTCCTATGTATGAGTAGTAAATTAGGAATTGAATGCATGTTGTTATCAATTGTATTTGTTCTTAAGATCATTCATTAGCATTATACCTATGTCAAGTTTGTTATCAAAGTGCATGGGTAGGGTTAAGAAATATCTAATTTGAATTTATATTGATTCAATTGAACTAGTTGTTATCATTTAGTAAAATTGTCAATTGAAGTTGTGAAGATGCTTTCATTTGCATAGCTTTGGTTAAAGATAGTTCTCACTAATGTTCACCATTCTCAAGGCATCATGATATTGTTTGAGGAAAATCCTATAATAAGAAGTCACCAATCTCATATGTCCAAGTTTCTCATTCTCTTAGTTAAATCTCTAGTTAGAATAATCTTATGGTAAAGTAGTTGTAATCCTAAAAGTTCTAGTAGTTTCATTTAGTAGTGTCTTAAACAAAAACTCAACTCAAACCCCCCCCTTTGTTTACATTGCTTTTATATATGTATATATATATATATATATATATATGCTATGAGATATACATAGAAATAACATTCTCCCTGTGGAACGAACCTTACTTGCCATTGTACACTTAATAGTGTGGAAAGGTAGTAAGTAATCTATAAATTGTATATTTGAGAGGTACGGCGACGACCTCCCAAATTTTGGCGCCGCTGCCGGGGATAAGGCGTATTTTTATGTGTATATTGTAGTTTTATTTCTAATCTATCTTTCTTTTTAGGTTCTATTTTGGTTTGGAACCCTATTGCTCTAGCTCTTGGTGCATGGTTCTTACACGATCCTCGAACCAAGACCCTTTGCAATACGATTCCGAGCTAGTAAGAAGTCTCCGCCAACTTAGGAGGCAAGTGCAAGAGTCACTAGCATCTAATCCTTTCTCCCTTGAAAGTGAATCACTACCTTTCAACATGGCGGACGATGAAGAGGATACCGGCCAAAGCCCTCCCCGAAACCAATTCTACAACCCTTTCCAAAACCCTAACCCTTCTCCTACCAACATTTCTATGAGAGAGTACATGTCACCCAACTATGAGCAACAACAATCGAGCATTGTTTACCCAAACTCTCAATACGAAATCAAGACGGGAGTGATAAATTTGCTTCCAACTTTCCATGGTAGAGAAGTGGATGATCCGAATGACTTCCTTGAGGCTTTTCATAGGGTGTGTAGTAGTTTGAAACCTTCCGAGATGAGTGTGGATGAGTTCAAGTTGAAAACCTTCACCTTCACCTTGAAGGACAAGGCCGCTAAATGGTTAAGCCGTTTACCTTCATCATCAATCACTACATGGCCACAATTGAAGAAAAAGTTCCTTGACAAGTACTTTCCTCCCTCTAAATCCTCGGTCTTGATACAAGCCATTAGCAACATCACTCAAGACGATGATGAGACCTTGTATGAGTATTGGGAAAGATTCCAAACTCTCCTTTCAAGTTGCCCATACCATAGCTTCACCGAACCTCAATTGGTGTGTTTCTATTACAATGGCTTGAATGATAGGGAAACCGAGTTGATAAATCGGTCTTGCTATGGCTCCATTGCAAACCTTGGCTCTTCCGATGCCATGATGCTATTTGAGCAACTAGCCGAAGGGTGCAAACCAAAGAGAGACCGGAGACTACGAGTGGGTAACTCCGGTGGGAACAATGATAGCTCTCGTCAAGATATCAAGGAGCTTACGGCATTGATGAAAGGTTTCATGATGGGAAATAGCTCCGGAGGGAACCAACCAAGGCAACAAGTGATGACGTGTGGGATTTGTGCTTCGAACCATCTCACCGAATCTTGTCCTCAAGCAAACGAGGATTATAACGAGGAAGTCAATGCCATGGGGGTCTATGGTGGAAACCAAGGTTTTAGAGGTGATCAAGGAGGAAACCAAGGTTTTAGGGGCTACCAAGGAGGACGAGGCTACCAAGGTGGTAGGGGTTTTCAAGGTGGACAAGGCCAAGGGGGTGATAGGGGTAACCAAAGGAAGTATGATCCTTTTGCTCAACACTACAACCCCGGAACTAGAGATCACCCCAACTTTCGGTGGAGAGATGAACCGACGGGACAACAAGGCCAACAAGGTGGCTACCAAGGGGGTTATCAAGGTCAAGGTGGTCAATCTTTTGATAGGCAAAGGGGGCAAAATGATCAAGGGTACCAAGGGGACCAAAGCCACCAAACTCAAGGGTACCAAGGTTACCAAAACCAAGGATACCAAGATTATGGCTATCAAGGATACCAAGATCATCAAAACCCTCAATATCACCCTCAACCACAACAATACCAAAGGAACCAAGGTCAAGGCCGTTTCAATAACCGTGCCCCTCAAAATGCCCATCCGAGGTTGGAAGATAAATCTCACAATCAAGGTGAAAGCTCGGACCAATTTCCACAAGATGCTCGACTCAAGAGCATTGAGGTGCAAATGAGTCAAATGGCCACTGTCTTGGGAAAGTTGGAAGCACAAAACTCCGGGAAACTACCCGCGCAAACGGAGTTAAATCCAAGGCCTCATGCGAGTGCCATGACCTTGAGGAGTGGTAAACAAGCTCTTGAACCCGAGGTGGTTGTGAAAAAGGCCCCCAAGAGAGGCTTTGTGAAGAAGAGCTTAGCCAATGACGAGGTTGAGGCGACCTTGGCCGACGAAGAAGTTATTCTTGAGGAGCTAGCCAAAGAAAAAGGTGAGGCCGAGGTTGAGAATGAGAAAGAACCCATTGATGAGGAGCATGTAGAGACATCCTCTCATATTGAACCAATATCACCTCCATTCTCACCTCTTCACAAGAAAACTAGGGTGGACACTACCTTTGATGTGGAAGCACCATTTCCCGAAGCCTTGAAGCATACTCGCAAAAAAGAGATGGACAAAGAAGCTTTCGAAGTCCTTCGAAAGTGTGAGGTAAACATTCCTTTGCTCGATGCTATTGATCAAGTTCCTAGATATTCTAAGTTCTTGAAGGAATTATGTGTGAACCATCGTCAACAAAGATCTAAGCATGTTAAAAATGAAAAAATCAATGAACATGTGTCGGCTTTGTTTCAAGATAAAATGCCTACTAAATGTAGTGATCCGGGCATGTTTACAATTCCTTGCATCTTAGGGAACACTTACTTTCCTAGAGCCATGCTAGATCTAGGTGCATCCATAAATGTCATTCCATATACATTGTATGAATCATTGAATCTTGGCACTTTGCATAAAACCGGCGTGGTGATCCAACTTGCCGACCGCTCTAATGCATACCCTAAGGGTATTGTTGAAGATGTCTTGGTGAAAGTTGACAAGTTGGTGTTCCCGGCCGATTTTTACGTTCTTGACATGGAACATGATAAATTTGCTACCCCTATTTTGTTAGGGCGTCCATTTTTGAAAACGTCAAGAACTATCATAGATGTGCATAGTGGTAGGCTTACCATGGAATTTGATGAGGATAAAATAGAGTTCAACATTTATGGTGCAATGAAATACGATGATGAGGAAACTTCTTGCAATGCTATTGATGTGATTGAGCCTTATGTGCAAAAAGTTTATGAAAATGATATTGATGATCCCTTGTTAAATGCTTTAGCCAATAGTTTACACACAAGTAATGTTCATACATATGCTTTGAGTGCTAACTTGAAGGAAAGCATTTTTGAGCTAGATACCTTTGAGGAACTTTCTCTTGATGCACCAATTTTAGACCTTGAGGTATTGAAGGGCTCGGGCAACCGACCATCTTTCAATAAACCTCCGGTGGTGGAGTTGAAACCACTACCCGAGAATCTAAAATATGCATTCCTTGGTGGTGGTGAGAAATTGCCGGTGATCATCTCCAACAAGCTCACCAAGGATCAAGAGGAAAGGTTGATGAAAGTGCTCCAAGATCATAAGGAGGCCATTGGGTGGACCATTGCCGACATCAAAGGTATGAGTCCAAGTACTTGCATGCACCGTATACTATTGGAGGATGATGCTAAACCCGTCCGACAACCTCAAAGGCGTTTGAACCCTCCAATGATGGAGGTAGTAAAAGCCGAGGTGCTTAAATTGTTGGACGCGGGAATGATCTATCCAATCTCTGATAGTAAGTGGGTAAGCCCAACGCAAGTAGTGCCAAAGAAAACCGGAGTGACCGTAGTGGAGAATAGCCATGGCGAATTGATTCCCACTCGTGTCCAAAATGGATGGCGTGTTTGCATTGATTACCGAAGGTTAAATGCGGTAACAAGGAAAGACCATTTCCCTTTGCCATTTATTGATCAAATGCTTAACCGGCTTGCAGGCCACTCTTTCTATTGTTTTCTTGATGGCTATTCAGGGTACTTTCAGGTTGCCATTGCACCAGAGGATCAAGAAAAGACAACCTTCACATGTCCCTTTGGCACCTTTGCATATCGACGCATGCCTTTTGGCCTTTGCAATGCGCCAGCCACATTCCAAAGGTGTATGGTTAGCATTTTTTCAGAATATCTTGAGAAGTTTGTAGAGGTTTTCATGGATGACTTTACTGTTCATGGAAACTCTTTTGACAATTGCTTAATTCATTTGTCATTAGTCCTAAAAACTTGCATTGATAAAAACCTTGTGCTTAATTCTGAGAAATGTCATTTTATGGTAGAAAAGGGCATTGTGTTAGGGCATGAAGTGTCATCTAAGGGTATTGAAGTAGACAAAGCAAAAATTGATATCATCCAATCTCTTCCTTACCCTACTTGTGTGCGTGATGTGAGGTCTTTTCTTGGCCACGCGGGTTTCTACCGCCGTTTCATAAAAGACTTTTCAAAAATTTCTTCCCCTTTATGTAGATTGTTGCAAAAGGATGTGGAATTTGTGGTAGATGAAGGTTGTAAAAGGGCATTTGATTGTTTAAAGTCTATGCTAGTGTCGGCCCCTATTATACAACCTCCAAATTGGTCCCTTCCATTTGAGATCATGTGTGATGCAAGTGACTACGCCGTTGGTGCGGTGCTAGGTCAAAGGGTGGGGAAAATTCCCCATGCCATCTATTATGCATCCATGACTCTCAATGATGCTCAAAGGAACTACACCACAACTGAAAAGGAATTGCTAGCGGTAGTCTTTTCTTTAGAAAAGTTTAGGCCATATTTGCTTGGTACAAAGATCATTGTTTTCACTGACCATGCAGCTCTTCGTTACTTGATGACGAAGAAAGAAGCAAAGCCTAGGTTGCTCCGATGGATCTTACTCTTGAGCGAGTTCGACTTGGAGGTCAAGGACAAGAAAGGAGCTGAAAATCTAGTGGCCGACCATTTGAGCCGATTGGTGCCCAATGAGGAGTTTGGGGCCAAAGCATTGAAGGAGCATCTTCACGAAGAGTTCCCCGACGAGCAATTATTTGCTCTTGGTGTTTCTCTTCCATGGTATGCCAACCTTGTGAATTTCCTTGTCACAAGTAAGTGCCCTTCTCACTTCACAAAAGCACAAAAGGATAAGCTAAAGCATGATGCTAGGTTTTATGTATGGGATGATCCCTATGTATGGAAACATTGTGCCGACCAAGTGATTAGGAGATGCATTCCTAATAATGAAACAAACTCAATCCTTGCTTTTTGCCATTCGTATGCATGTGGTGGTCACTTTGGTGCTAGGCGAACCGCTAGGAAAGTGCTAGATTGTGGTTTCTATTGGCCTAGCTTAAATAAAGATGCATACACATTTTGCAAGTCTTGTGATAAATGCCAAAGAGTAGGAAACATCTCTTCTAGGAATGAAATGCCCCAACATTGTCCTCTATATTGTGAACTTTTTGATGTTTGGGGAATGGATTTTATGGGACCTTTCCCTACTTCCTTTGGTTTCAAATATATCTTGCTTTCGGTTGATTATGCGTCCAAGTGGGTTGAAGCAATCCCCACTCGTACTGATGATTCTAAAGTGGTTGCAGAGTTCATCAAATCCCACATCTTCTCTAGGTTCGGGGTACCCCGAGCTTTGATTAGTGATCGAGGCACTCACTTTTGCAATAGAACCATTGCCGCATTGTTGAAGAAATATGGGGTAAATCACAAAACTTCCACCGCCTATCACCCACAAACGAATGGACAAGCCGAAGTTTCCAATAGGGAAATCAAGTCCATCCTTGAGAAAACGGTTAGGCCGACTCGCAAGGATTGGAGTACTCGGTTGGATGATGGATTGTGGGCATATAGGACGGCTTATAAGACTCCAATTGGTATGTCTCCATACCGATTAGTCTTTGGAAAGCCGTGTCATTTACCGGTGGAGTTAGCACACAAAGCATATTGGGCAATCACAAGGTTCAACTTGAACTTGGACGAGGCCGGGAATGAAAGGAAGCTTCAATTGCAAGAGCTTGAGGAAATCCGGAATGAGTCCTATGAGAACGCGGCCATTTACAAGGAGAAGACGAAGGCATGGCATGACAAGATGATAATTAGGAAAACTTTTGAGGTAGGTCAAAAAGTTCTTCTATTTCAATCACGTCTTCGGTTGTTTCCAGGCAAACTGCGTTCTCGGTGGACTGGACCGTTTGTAGTTGTGAAGGTTTTCCCTCATGGAGCAGTGGAGATCCAAAGCGGCGAGGATGCCAAAATCATCAAGGTCAACGGCCAAAGGTTGAAACCGTATTACGAGGGTTTCAAATCGGAGATCCTAGAGGACATGAATCTAGGCAACCCGGCCTACGAGTGACCTTTACCATGGAGGTACATCGTGCCGACGATGTTAAATAAACGAGTTTTGATGCTTTAAAAAGCATTTCGTCGAACAATTTCAACATTTGGAACATTACTTTCTTTATATTTATTTGATATGTACATTTCATTAAGCTTGTAAATCGAACATTATGCTAGTTTTTATGTTGTTTTTGTAGAAATAGGTTTGAAGTGGTGCAAAACGGAAAACGCCAAGGGGACATTCCTCGCGGTCCGCGAATTCATCGCGCGGACCGCGACCGAAGGTTTCGCGGACCGCGCCGAGAACGCGCGAGCCGCGACCGTGTCTCGCGGTCCGCGTCCAAAATCTCGCGATCCGCGAGCAAGGCTGGATTTCCTGGAAATCCCTGCCACAAAAACGACGTTTTTCGCGGTCCGCGGCTTGATCGCGCGGACCGCGACACTGTGCACGCGGTCCGCGGTTTCATCGCGCGGGCCGCGACGTTTTTCCGAGCGCGGCACGCGATTTCATCGCGCGCGCCGCGACGGTGTCTCGCGGTCCGCGAGAATGAGTGCGCGACCCGCGAAAAAACAGGGGATTTCCAAGAAATCCCTGGAACAAAATCGACGTTTTTCGCGGTCCGCGGCTTGATCGCGCGGACCGCGACACTGTGCTCGCGGTCCGCGGTTTCATCGCGCGGACCGCGAAGGTTTGCCGAGCAAGGCGCGCCGAGGTTTTGCGCGCGCGACCGAGATTTTGTCGCGCGCGCCGAAGTTTCACCGTGCCGAGACGCACCACGCCGAGACCGAGTTCCAGCGCGCGACCCGCGACGAGACACTGCGCGCACCGCGACGGACTGGCGCGCGGCCCGCGACGGAGGGCGCGCGACCCGCGACGAGGACCGAGATTTCTCGGAAATCGCTGGAACGAAACGGGCCATTTTCGCGGCCCGCGACGGGGTCTCGCGACCCGCGACCGAGGCTCGCGGCCCGCCACAGAAAACGCGCGATCCGCGAGGGATCGAGCCAATACTTAGCCAAAAATCTTCTTTCTTTTTCTCCTTCTTCTTCCCTATTCCCTCCCGTCCCAAACACCCTCTTCTCCGGCCACTTCCCCAATCCTTCATTCCGGCGAGTTTTGCCGATTCGCCGGATTCCGGCGACCTTTTTCCCGAACCAACTACACAAAAACCTTCCCCTCACCAACCTTAACCCTTTCCCAATCACTAATTCCAAATTCCAATTCCCAATCAAATACCCCCAAATCTTATGAACCCTAATTTTTGGATTCTTTGATTTGGTGGTGTTTCGATCAAATTGGCGATTTAATTGCATTTAATTGTTTATTTGGAATGCTACATTGCAATTTTTGAGTAATTAGGGCTTGCCGCCACTAGCTTTTCTTGTTGATTTTGATTGGGCTTGCCGCCACTAGTTGCAATTTGCTTTTTGAATAGGGGCTTGCCGCCTTGTAGCTAGTTTAGCTGTGCTGGACTGTTGTTGAGTAGATTTTGATAATGGCACCGAGAAAAAGGTCTCGCCGAGGGGAAGCCTCTAGTTCCCATGAACCTGTGATCCCCGAATCACCCCCTCGCCAACCTAGTCCTCCCCCTGCAGAAAACCTGCCTCCTATAGACCTTATGGGACTGCAAGGTTTAGATGAGGATGCCCAACAACGGTGGAGAAAGTTGATTGGGAATGGGAAGCGAACAATCATGGAGACGAAGTTCTTGTCCTCTGAGCTACTTCAGGAGCTGGGTTTGCAGCAACCAGTTCTATTTTTATTGGATCGCGTTGGCATGAGAGGATTCATTGATCGGTCGGCACCGACCTATACCCGCTATACATTTGAATTCCTATCCACTCTAGCCAAGCACTATGACGAGGACCATGACATGCATTACATCACCTTCAGGTTGAATGATGTGGACCGCCGGATGACCTATGATGAGATCCAAGATGCTTTTGGGTTCCAATATGCAGGGGGATACAAGAATCCAAAAGAAGCTAACCCGGACGGATTTGATCTAACTTACTTTTGGAATTGCTTGTCTGGATTTCCCAACATCACAGGCACTACGAAGAATAACCACATCATACATCCAGCTGTTCGTATGGTGCACAAGCTCCTAGTGATGACGATCTTCTGCCAAGGAGAGTTGACGCACATTACTAGGGAGCAAGTCCAATGCCTTTGGACCATGTGCTGGGGACCAGAACACCCTTGTTGGGTGGACCTTTTTGTGCAGAAATGTCTGGAGGCCTCTGAGAAGACCAAGGGAAAGATACCACAGGGGGGTATGATTTCACTTCTAGCAGCTTATCTGAACATCCACCTACCTCCAGACATTCAGGCAATAGGCAAGACAGCCGAGAGAGCTCACCAGTTTTACTCCATTGCTTCTTTGGAGTTCACTAATGTCTTGGCCATGCACAAATATCCTCCTCCTAGATTCATTTGGCTAGTAGCCAAGAATCAGCACATGTACCTGCCGAATCCAGAGGCTGTACAACTGACTGGGCGCACCCGCATAGAGGATCTCACCTTGCCAACCCAGATCACAGTTCCTGCACCTACCATTGCCCTTGCCAGGCTAGAGGCACCTCCGGAGCATGGAGAGCAGTACGCTCCTCCACATCATGAGGCTCAGTATGTCACTCAGCAGCAGTTTCAAGCATATACTGAGAGGTACGAGGATGATATGGCAGTGATGTTCGCCATGATGGCATCCATGCATCCACAGGGACCAGGAGCATTTGACTATGAGGGCCATCGCAGATCGCGAGCTCAGCGCCGTCGCGACGGCTCCGGCCCCTCGCAGTGAGTCTACCCTATACCTTTTCCTTTCACTATGGTATTCATTCATATATTTAAACATTGAGGGCAATGTTTAGACTAAGTGTGGGGGAGAGGTGTAGGAATTTTGTTATTACTTTTGTTTTTGTTGCTGCTTTTGTTGCTGTTTTTACTGCTATTTTTATTACTGTATTCTTTAAAAAAAAAAAAAAAAAAAAAAAAAAAAAAAAAAAAACAGCCCGGATGGTCCCAAAAATACTAGAGGATCAGGTAAAAATGAGAGGCATGCCCGGATGGTTCCAAAAATACGAGAGAATCAGGCAAAAATGAGAGGCAAAAAAAAAAAAAAAAAAAAAAAAATATTTTCTTTTATCTTGTTTAAATATGTAAGCTCTCAAATGTTATGTGCTTAATTATATAGAGTATACACTTGGATCTTAATCGTCCTTTCTCGAGGACGAGAAAGGTTCAAGTGTGGGGGATTTTGATAGACCCTAGATATACTCTTATTTTGTAACATTTGAGAGCTGTTTTAGATAGTATTTTGTAGATTTATATTAGACTTTTAGACCGAATCATTCATAGTGGTTTGAAATTGAAGACGTGCATTTTGATCTTGAATTGCACTTGCGATGGAGTTGAATGATTTGAAGACCTTCTATGACTGTCCTGACCGCGATTGATACATTGAAGAACCGGTCGTAGAAGTGGCGTGAAGGCACACTCTCGCAGGCCGCGAACCCTAGGTCGCGAACCGCGAGGGTGTGTGTTGCTGTTTTGAAGATGCCGAGTTTCGCGAGCCGCGAGGACCAGACGCGAACCGCGAGAGCCAGACGCGCGCGGGGCGCGAGACTCCGGTCGCGAACCGCGCGAACCAGCACGAGGACCGCCGAGGCACAGACGCGCGGGGCGCGAACCTTCGGCCGCGACTCGCGAGGACCAGACGTGCGCGAGGCGCGAACCTTCGGCCGCGACTCGCGAAGACCATGCCGAGACACGGGCGCGCGGGCGCGAGACACGGGCGCGCGTACCACGCCGAGGCCGAGACACGGGCGCGCGCGGGCGCGAGACACGGGCGCGAGACACGGGCGCGCGTACCACGCCGAGACCGAGACACGGGCGCGTGGGGCGCGAATCCTCGGCCGCGAGCCGGGCTCGCGGTCCGCGAAGGCCCTGCAAGTGGCATTTTATTTTGTTTTATTTTTGTTAATTTTTAAAGTATAAAGACAACTTATCCTCATTGTTTGAGGGATCGAATTTTTACAGAGCTTAACTCTTTTCTTTCATATTTCTCTTTGATTTTGAGCTTTGAATTCACTATGGTTTGTTGTATTGATTATGGTTTCGATTACATAACTATGGTAGTAGGCTAAACCTCTTCTTGGATATATGTGATTGGACTTCTTGTTATGGATTGAGAACATGATTCATGAAGCTTAGGAATGGTGATTTGCTATTGAATGATCATAATCTATATGTGTATTTGATGCTTGAAATGATTAGGAATGATTTCCTAGTGATAGATATGTGTTGGATATGTGTTAGATATTGCTTTTCCATGGTTAGAATGTTATCATTCTTCCTATGTATGAGTAGTAAATTAGGAATTGAATGCATGTTGTTATCAATTGTATTTGTTCTTAAGATCATTCATTAGCATTATACCTATGTCAAGTTTGTTATCAAAGTGCATGGGTAGGGTTAAGAAATATCTAATTTGAATTTATATTGATTCAATTGAACTAGTTGTTATCATTTAGTAAAATTGTCAATTGAAGTTGTGAAGATGCTTTCATTTGCATAGCTTTGGTTAAAGATAGTTCTCACTAATGTTCACCATTCTCAAGGCATCATGATATTGTTTGAGGAAAATCCTATAATAAGAAGTCACCAATCTCATATGTCCAAGTTTCTCATTCTCTTAGTTAAATCTCTAGTTAGAATAATCTTATGGTAAAGTAGTTGTAATCCTAAAAGTTCTAGTAGTTTCATTTAGTAGTGTCTTAAACAAAAACTCAACTCAAACCCCCCCCTTTGTTTACATTGCTTTTATATATGTATATATATATATATATATATATGCTATGAGATATACATAGAAATAACCTTCTCCCTGTGGAACGAACCTTACTTGCCATTGTACACTTAATAGTGTGGAAAGGTAGTAAGTAATCTATAAATTGTATATTTGAGAGGTACGGCGACGACCTCCCATGGCTCATAATGCCATTAAGGATAAATCAAGATCTATAGGAATTTCCATAAAATACTCTTTCATCAAAAGATGTATTTATCAATTCCATCAAATATTTCTTATGAATATCACAATATTTAATATTCTTTCATAAGAAGTCAACAAGCACTACCATAATGTGCATTTTTAGTAAATATACCATTTCATGTAATATCTTACTATACTTGGTTAGACGTCAACCCTCACATTCGAATGAGCTTCTCGTATGAGTCTACACCGTTAGGTCAACCCCCACATTCGAAGGAATTCGTAGGATGACTCTACACCGTTAAGAGCTTTCATTTACTCTTTTTGGATATCTTATTTAAAAGATCACCTACCCATATATAGGTTTTCCACACCGCTTTATCATTTCTAGCGACTTTACGTTTCACTACTATATATAGCTAGTACATACGAATAATCTTGTAGTGTGAACGCAATCTCAAAAAGATTTTACGTATTCGCTTTCACAATCAACTCATACCACAAATGATACAAAAATGGACTTAGAACCATTTATGTAAGTATCATTTTGGTGATTCTCGTTAATTATTACTTTAAGACAAAATTGCTTTGTCTAGCACATGACTTATCAAAAGTCTCGTTTGTTCAACAAATGAATCAAACACAAGATTCTCATCCCATAAAACTATATTTTAAGGATAGATTCTTTCACTACAACACTTTCGTGTTTCAACTGATTGTGGGAATCTCTCTTATCTATACAACATACTTAGAATAAGAGATGACCAGATTTCCCAATATCAAGTAACCATTTATCCCAGCAATTACAACAACAGATAGAAGTAATATCCATGCCATCAAGGATTTGGTTAATCATTCACTTCAGGGATTTCGATTTACTATCCCTTATGGCGCAGATTTCCCATCTCGTAGGGTAAAATGTGAGTTAGCAAACTCTACACAAAATACTGCCCATTTCCAAGTCAGTTCAGTACAACAGTACTTGACTACACTCGAGTGACTTTCTCAATTCACATATGAATTGATATCTCAGCTCAAGTCTGAGTTACGCCGTCTCGCTATGAGTTCACGTTTTACACTCTTGACCCAAACATGGTCTCATTCGAGTCTAATTCTTGCTCGAATACATTTCCCTTGCTAGACTCAATCGAATTCGAGTCTTAGTCTGGGATTCTGCCTTACCGGCTCAACTTAGAGTTTTCACGTACATTTTCAAGTGCTTAGTGATATCTCTCTACCTTGTCAAAATTCATCTATTGCTGAATTTTAAGGTTTTCGGTCCCCCACATTGGACCGATATCATTATCATCTCCACACGTATAGTTCCTCGGAACTTTGTGTCTTGGAGTTCCTAGACCATATGTCTACGGATTAGATAATCTTAGAATTTTCAGTTCTTTCTAACCAAAATTCTAGACTTACCAAAGTCTCGGGATCCCTATCTCAGAATACAAAATTCTAGATTTGACCATATTGTCTTGGGATTTTCAAATCTCAGATTATTCAGGTTTCTCAACCAATCTGACGATTTATCAAATTCTTCAATTATGAGTAATTAGAATTTTAACCTCAGAATTCTTAGGTCTCTCAACCATAATTCTGACGATTATTTAATTCTTCGATTACAAATAATCAGAATTCCAACATAGTTACGAAAACTCATGTTTTCAGGGTTTCTCGTTATGGTTCTTAAAACCAATACCCTTGACATAGTAAAATTACTCATGTCATCTCGTTCGTATTTTATAGATTATACACAATAATCAAAATATCGAACACAGAGCCGTATGCTCATCTCATGCAATATACAATTGCCCAGGTCTTACGAAGCTTGCTGTGAATTCATGACAATTGCACACAACACATTGCCAATTCCATCACATAGCATAACTTCTGCCACTAGTTCTTGGTGATTGCACACAGCAAAATCAACCACAAAACCACAGGCATGACATCACCAGCATCATATCTCATAGAATTGCATGTATAATAAGCCAGATAATATAAACAAATTATAATATCGCATACAATTATACACTGTCAACTCACGTTCATAATATGCACGTAATCAATCCACTTTAGATTCCATCATCTACGTCTATCACCCGAAATAACCACATGCACTCACATAATTAAATTGCATGGAGGTGATAAAATGGATCAATTTCATACTGTGACATGCATAATCTATATTTCATATTTAATTAATATAGGCATACAAATTAATGTAACTTTGCATGCAACCAATGAAGCATATATATTCACGTAATCACATTGCCATTCAAAATCATGCATCATTTACGTACGTAATCAATAATTTCATGGCAATTTCCAGACCAATTTCAACATATGCAAATTGATCAATTTAACAAGTGAATTTCTCAATCTATTTTAATTAGATTTTCAACTTACTATTTCGAGCTAAATGACAAACAATTAGCATCCAGAATCAAAAGTTTATCACATAATTAACCATGCATTCATGCTTCCATCAAAATTAATACTAGAACCACATATTAATTCTCATATTGTATAATTACATGATCAATTAAAATTAGTTAACTAATTTCCCATGATCATATGACACATGCAATCAGAAACACGGCTCATTTAGCATGCAATTACATGATATCAAACTCAATTAAACAGTAAGTTGCATCTGCTATTAATATCACTAAATCCAGCATGCCAATTATTAACACGTTTGCATCAATTTAATATTCATGCATAATTCAGTTTCTCATGCAAACGATTAAGTTGATCATTCTCGCAAACACATAATATTCATGCATATTTATGAATATTTTAATAGCCAAATAAACATGGTTCTCAAATCAAACCCATCCAAACTAAATCGAATACCATCTAATTTAATTTATTGAGTTTGATCCTCTAACCTTTCGTTTAAAAGTCGAGACCAAATATATCTCTGACTGATCAATACCATCTCCTCCACGATGCTCGTTGATCCTCGTAATTGATATTTGTACATGCCAAGAAAACTCGGCAAACCATTAGAAAAACTTCACATGAGTTTTTCGGATTTAAGTTCACAAAAGAACAATTTCCGAAAAACCCTAAATCAAATAATACACATAAATATCATGCTCATATAAATATATAATATATGCACATAATTAATCATGCATCCCTACTTGGTTTATTCAATATAATAACCTTAGCATGTATAATTTATAACTCACGTAGCATGTAGTTTTCAAAATTCTAATCACATTAAATTTCCAAAAACCATCAATAAAATTTCCGTAAAAATATTCTACAATTTTTCCGAAAAATTACACATCAATATCCGCCCTTTAAAAAGTTTCATAAGTTTCAAGACTGTAGGAACTATATTGACAGTAATTTGTAGTAAATAAAATTACAGAATATAAATTACAGAAAACGCATGAATAGTAAAATACAAGTTATATTATTTATATTAATCATGCAAAACATGCCAAGAGTTACAAATAATTATGAAAAACAACCTTTTACACACGTTTGGTAATGTATACATTAGATTGAGAGCCAAGTCATTGTGATTGAAGATCGGCTCTACGAAATCCAGGTAACTTTGTATGTTACCTTATGGTTTTATCCTATGGGACTTTGGTGTCATTTGTTGGCCTCATAAGTTTCAAGGACGGAGACTAGCTCGACTCCATAATGATCTATGTTTTTGTGTCTAGGATATTTAATATGTTGTATGCATAATTATTTGTAACTCTTGGCATGTTTTGCATGATTGATATAAATAATATAACTTGTATTTTATTATTCATGCGTTTTCTGTGATTTATATTTTGTAATTTTATTTACTACAAATTACTGTCAATATAGTTCCTACACATCTATCACAATATTCTTTATATATCCATACCAGAGCTTGATCAATTCTTACTGAAACTTAATCGCTCCCTGACAACTGCATCGCTCCCTGACAACTGCATAACCAGTAATAGAAATCATCTAGCAATAATGGATTAGCTAAAGCATCAATGAATTAGCTAGCCTATCAATGAAAGGCTTGAAAATTTACTTACTAGAAATCATCTCCTAGCTGGATAAACTTAGGCCCTGTTTACCAAAGCTTATCTGTAGATTAGTTCAGTTCAGTTCAGTTCAGTTCAGTTCAATTCAGTTTAGTTCAGTTCAATTCAGTTCAGTTTAGTGAAAATGCAATTTGATGAAATTCAGGTTAATTCAGTCATGCTGATTCCATTTTTCAATACATCAATTTTCACTTCAGTTCAGTTCAATTCAGTTCAATTCAATTCAGTTCAGTTCAATTCAGTTCAGTTCAAGAAATAAACTCTATTTAAACAGGGCCTTACAATGAGGTTTAAAACATAAATAATAATGGATTATTAAAGCATGGGACGATTACTAGTTTCTTAAGCTCATTATCTAGCAAAATATGCTAAAATTGGCACTAGTTTGACGGTACTAGACGATTTGAAAAGATAATTAATTTTATTTATAGAAATATTTAATTTTATTTTAGCTTCAAATTTAATTTAAATTATAAATATTCATAATTTATAAGAATATTTGTCAAACTAATATGGGACTTATTAATTGATTATAAATGTTATATGATCCTAGGTGGTAGCTTGTGATTGACCATCCGAATATCTCCTCCAAAATCAGGAGGCAGTGGATGAATAGTTTTCTCATATAACTAGCAGGGCTCCACCGTGCGTTGCACGTCGTATTTGAGCACTTATTAATTAAATTTTTAGGACATCAACGAAAGCAAATTATAGTGATTCATTGGAAGATTTCATATAATTACAAAAATATGCATATATTTCATGATCTCCATTAGTGGCGGATCTAGGATTTTATATTTGGGGTGCACAATTTTTTTTACACAGTATTGTACATCAGGATTTTAAAACCTTGAAATCAATTAATCACAGTGTTTTATCATCGCAAAAAATGATACATATAGTCAAACTCACCAAAAATTCACTTGTATGCATTTTTGAAATCGAGTTAAAATTGCATTAAGAGTGACATCTAAAACCAAAGAATATACCCAAACTACAATCTTTTATCCTAAAAAAATTAAAATAACAAAATTACAACCACAACTGTTTAAGTATGAAGAGCGGATTTGGATTTACGAAACCTAAGATTTTCATAAGTTAAAATGGATTTGCAAAAAGTAGGGCACATTTTCTCTAACTTATATGAACTTATTTGAACTGATTTGAATTGATCTAGTTTGAACTGGAAAAAAAACCAAACTGGGGTTCATATAAGTTCAAACTGGGGTTACTACATGGATCCGCCCCTGATCTCCATATGTGTGATAATTATAACTAAAATATCTAAATATTAGATATATTTTCTAGTTGAGCGTTGTACCGTGTGTTGCACGGTGTATTTGAGTACTTTTAATAAAAAAAATTAATGACTAAAATCAACTATTATACAAATATAATGTATGCTTTGTATTATTCTAAAAATATAATCCTTTTTTAGAGACTATGATTACATAGGCACATCAGCAGTGGAGTGCTAATATATTGTATATATTTTTACAACCCAAATATGGTAATTATGGAAAAGCAAATAATTTAAATGAAGGAAACAAATCATCCAATATAAAAGTATAATGGTCTTGTTTGGCAATCAGCGTTTAGCTGTTAGCTGTTAGCGGATTCAATTAGCTGTTAGCTGTTAGCGGATTTGATTAGCTGTTTTGACTAGCGGTTTGACTAGCTGTTTGGATTTGAGTGTTTGGCAAATGACAATTAGCTGATAGCTGTTTTGTTACCTTGAAAGACCAATATAGACATTAGTATAATTTATTAATAATATTTTTTATATAGTGTGTTATTTGTTTTGAAGTATCGAAAGGTATTTTTATTACATTTATTTATTTATTTTTATTCTATTTGTTGAGTCCGTCTCTTGAGTGACCGTCACTATATAGTGACCGGGCTTATTTATAAACTAAAGGACACGGAGGTCCTTAATTGCAATTTCAGAAAAGTTGCAAAAATCACGCGCTGGCGCGTGATACAAACTGAGAAAGAAATTGAGAAACAAAAGCTCCCTTGCTTTTTTTTTGTCTTTTTCCTAGAATAAAGACGAGCATGTTCCTTTTTTTTCTTTCCTATTCCATCTTGTCCTTTTGCTTTCCTTTTCCCACATGGTCCCTTTTCTCCAAAAGGTCAACCAAGCTATCGCATCATCTTCATCAAAACCTTGACAAAAAAGAATAAAAGATGGACAATTAAGTCTAAAACATTAACAAAATAATTCAAAATATTATACATCTAAAATACTAGGAAGACTAAATTTTTAATTGATTCTAAAAGGTGGGTTGTTTAGAATCAATTAAAAATTTAGTCTTCCTAGTATTTTAGATGTATAATATTTCGAATTATTTTGTTAATGTTTTAGACTTAATTGTCCATCTTTTATTCTTTTTTGTCAATGTTTTGATGAAGATGATGCGATAGCTTGGTTGACCTTTTGGAGAAAAGGGACCAGGTGGGAAAAGGAAAGCAAAAGGACAAGATGGAATAGGAAAGAAAAAAAAGGAACAGGCTCGTCTTTATTCTAGGAAAAAGACAAAAAAAACAAGGGAGCTTTTGTTTCTCAATTTCTTTCTCAGTTTGTATCACGCACCAGCGCGTGATTTTTGCAACTTTTCTGATATTGCAATTAAGGACCTCCGTGTCCTTTAGTTTATAAATAAGCCCGGTCACTATATAGTGACGGTCATTCAAGAAACGAACTCAACAAATAGAATAAAAATAAATAAATAAATGTAATAAAAATACCTTTCGATACTTCAAAACAAATAACACACTATATAAAAAATATTATTAATAAATTATACTAATGTCTATATTGGTCTTTCAAGGTAACAAAACAGCTATCAGCTAATTGTCATTTGTCAAACACTCAAATCCAAACAGCTAGTCAAACCGCTAGTCAAAACAGCTAATCGAATCCGCTAACAGCTAACAGTTAAACGTTGATTGCCAAACAAGACCATTATCAAACATTACCAAAAACATATAATGGTAATACACATATGAAGCTCCAGAACAACAGATCTTTGGCACTAAATTCTTTAGGAAGCTCAAAGAATTTTTTATTTTTTTAATCATAAATTTGACATAAAAAAAATTCGTCTATAACTAATATCAGTAAACTATTATAATATCATTTTCCCGTTAATTCATGGTTTATAATGCAAGGAATATATTGTTGATCGCTCTTGACCTATGTTAATCTCTAAATATTCACGCAATATACTATTCTTTAAGAATGAGTTGGTACAACAAATATATTGTTGTATGCAATAGCTTTAATTAAGTCAAGATTACAATAAAAAATGAAAAATTGGGAGAACTTGGAACAACATGAATAAGGAGAGGGAAGACTTGACTACTCATACTACACTGAAAATGATAGAGGATATCTTAAACCTAAGAATGAGAAGAAATAATCTGGTATAAGAATTAATACTATCCCCGGCCGGTACACCGCCAGCTCCACTACCTTCATCAAACCGCTCGCTGCAACTCATATACATCGTATCTAACCAATTACCTGCCAGCCATCTCATATGATTCAAGCAGAGGTTGGCTTCTTTTTTGTCACATGTCCTTATTTGTTTAAGTACCAAATAAGTTGAAGAATTTTCATTCTGCACATTTTATCATGTTAGAGTAGTTTATTTAATTCAGAAATTTAATGTGAAGAATAAACCTGTTGGTGGACCGGGCTCTCAAATGCGGGATTGTCCAATCCCGTTCCTGGAGTTGTTAAGCTTAAACCTCCGAGTCTTACACCGCCACCAATTTATTTTACTTTATAGAATCAAACCATATCCAACTTTTTCGTACGATATTGCAATCCGGAACTTAAACTTCAAACAACAAATAATATTAAGAATAATAACATCAATTTCATATAAATCAACCAACAAAAACAGATCCAACCCTGCAGCAAAGAGAGGTACAATTTGAACAACATTTGAAAAATATTCAATACAAGAAGATGATTAAAAAAATACCTGATTGAAGATGATTCAAAGCTGTTTTTGAAATTTTCACACACTAAAGACTGAAACAAATTAAGAGAGGTACAAAGTGAACACCATACATTCAAAATTAGATTCTCAGACCGTACCTGGGGAAAGGGGATGCATCCGCCCAAGACACCGTCACAAAGGCATCCTCAAGATCTCTATATATACAACTAGGGCTGAGCAAAACTAACCGGATAACCGAAACCGACCGGAACCGTACCGATTTTAAGGTTAACCGAACCGTAGGGTTAGGTTAAGGTTATCACTTTTTGACTAACCGGTCTTTCGGTTAAGGTTAAGGTTTTCAATATTCGACACGAATAGTTAACCGACTAACCGGGGATTATCTTGCAATTATATATTTACATATATTATTATTATTATTATTACTAACCCTATATAAATAGCACCGAACCCTTACCAAAACTTAACCCTCCCACATTTCACTCTAGGTAGCTAGCCTTTGTATTCCTCTTGCCTATTGGTGTATGAGGAAATATGCATATATAGCTAGCTTTTGTATTCCTCTTGGAGGTAGCTTTTATATAACTCTTGGCACATATATATATACACACACACATATATATATATTCCCCACATATATATAGCTTTTGTAGTATGCTAAACTGTGTCTCAAAATATTTTATAATTAATGAATTATCAAAATTATTGGTTAACCTAACCGACACAAAGGTTATCTGATTTTATTTGTCAATTTTAAAGGTTAACCGAACCGTTGAATAGTTGAGCGGTTAGTAGATTTTTTAGAAACGGGAAGGTTAACCGTACCGTGATCAACCCTATATACAACCTCAACTCCGAGGTGCTAAACCCTAATTTAAATATATATATATATATATAAGTGTATATTATTATATTTAAGTAAATATATTTATCAATAACTATTCAAGTTCCATTTAAGTTGGTTGTGCAATTTCTAAAATATCCTTTCATAAGTAAATTTGTATTGTATTTTGATTTTTTTGGAAAGTTTAATTGTATATAAATATATTTATACTGCACACGAAAACACATAACATGGATAAAATTAATGTAAATTAGTTTTTTATACATATAGGCCCTGTTTGGTAGTAGCTGGTAGCTGTTGGTTGTTGGCTGCTTTCATTAGCTGGTTTGACCAGCTGTTTAGATTGGCTGTTTATGCTAGTTGTTTGACCACTAGTTGTTTACAAAAGTGTTTGGTAAAGTTACCTATTAGTTGTAGCTTTTTTATGCAAAATGACATATAAGGACATGATTACATCTTAAATGCACATTTCATTATTGTTATTATGCATTAAATTTAATACAATTATTTAAATTATCTAATCATAAATAAAAATATTTACTAATAATTTAAAAAAGTTGTATTGGAATTATTATTTATTATAAATGATGTTAAATAATTTATTTTCACTCACCAACTAATAAATTATATATAGTTCAAAAATTATTTTCAACAATACAATTTTCCAATGGAACTATCATACTATGAAACATATAAGAATAAAGTCAAATTCAATTAACTGTTTAAGCATTAAGTAAGTGATATATGATAGTTTTCAATATTATTCTTATTCGAATGTAATTTATATTGGATTTAAATATTTAGCATAATATTCATGTAACATATAATTAAATAATTTTATAACAAAATCTAATTTATGAATTACATAATCTCAATAACTAATATTATATTATCAAGTTTATACGTAATTTTAAATAATTAAATTACATATGACTAAGAAAAATTGAGGTTTAAATAATGTGAATAAACAAAAATATACATATTAAGCATATTTAATATATGACTAAGAAAAATTGAGGTTTAAATAATGTGAATAAACAAAAATATACATATTAAGCATTTAAAAATACGTGAATATAGTTAATATATAACTCGTTTGGATATCACAACAAAATTAATTACAAATATAATACGTATAAATCTAGCATATATTATCGATGGTTGATTCTTTGCACAATGTACAATTAATATTCATACACACCTGATTCATTTTGGGTGACATATATGCTGTTTGGAATTGATTTATTATGGGTATACGATTGATATTTACCTGTTGGATTTATTTATTTTGGGTATCATATGCTGCATATATACGTATGGAATGGTAAGATGATAAATTTGATTAGTGTTGAATAGAGTTCAAGTGTTTAAATAAATAAATAAAAAGGTTAAAAAAAGTAAATGTAATGATAAAAAGCCACACGCCAACTAAAAACGCTGGTTTGAGTAGCGTGTCAGATTTGGCGGAAAGCTACGCGTAAAAAGCCAGCAACCAAACACTTTTTTCCGTGTTTGTTGGCGGTTTGACCAAATAAAAAAGCCAATAGTAAAAGCCAGTAAAAAAACTGGTTAATAAGCCAGTACCAAACATGGCCTATACTATTACAGAAAAATTGACAAAGCTATACACGTAAGGCCTTGATACGAAACACGATATTGTATAGTGTATCACCTTGTGCTTTTATCTTCAGCTGCTCCAATTGCAACTTGCTTTGTTCGATTTCTACCTTTGTTACCATTATTGATGTCAACCAATCTTTCTTCGAACCATTGATATTCACATTCTTCTCTATTTCTGTCAACAATTCTTTAGTCGCATGACGACCTTTGATATTCACATTCATATTCTTCTCTATTTCTGCCAACAATATCTTCAACCTCTTCAAAGCGACTCCATAATGAAATTCCCAATCTTCATCCCACTCCTTCTTATGGTCACTCTTAAGGTCCGTCGTAACGTATCTATCACAAAATTCTTTATATTTCCATTCCAGAGTATCAATCAATTCTTCCTGAAACTTAATCGCTCCCTGACAGCTGCACAACCAATAATAGATGTTCGATGAATTAGCTAGCCTAGCAAAAACGGTTTTTCTTTTCAAAAAAAAAAAAGAAAACTTACTCTTCCGTGGCAGCATATGCATCTGAGAAGTTTCGAAATGCGTCATTGCAGCATGAATGGCGATGGCCGTAAATGGCACAGAAGATATCTTTTGCGTATGCGAAAGCTCGAGCAGCAGATGGTCCCATGTGTAGCTTGAAGTATGCTACACCCAAGTTGTTGTATGCATAAGCAAGTCTGAGATCCTTGTCCCCGAAACACTGTTTCATCCTCTGAGTTGTCTTCTCCAAGATTGCCGCAGCATTTTGATACTCGCCCGCTTCAAGGTGCAGCCACCCAATCCTAGCATCAAGTACTAGAACAATTCCCTCACTTGTTTTTACTTGTACAATATCAGCACAAGTTATTCTTTCTAGGTCTGGGATTTCCGTGGCCATCCTCCGGGCTTTCTTCAACAACCAGATAGCGGTTTGGAATTCATTCATGGTCTCATATGCCACTGATATCTCCTCATACGCCTCAACAACCGCCAAAGGCCAGGTTAGTTTGTTCTTGGACAAAATATCCATGGCCATATCAATCCACCTCTTCGACTCACCAAACTTGTCACGAGCGCATTGTAGCGCCATTAAAACAAATACCATAGCATATATCATCTCCTCACTATCCTTGTTAGTCTTATTCAAAACATCCCTCAGCGTCTCAGCGCCCGATACCAAACCATTGGCAATGTCCCCAGTAGCATTTCTAACAGCACCTCGAAGTTTCAATATAAGAGAATAAGTTTCCCTGTCATAAGTGTTCAACCTTTTTTTGTAACGAGAGTCCATAGATTCAAGAGGCCACAGATTCTCCCAGCCCTCAAACTTCATCCTCTGACACAGAGGGGCATTCCGATCAAGTTCATACCCGGATTCTATAACACTAAGAAGTCGCCTATCACGCGCCATTTGTAATGGATCCCCGGAATGCATCTCCAATGCCTTGAAACAGTATTGCTTAGCCTCCTTGAAATTCAAAGCACCAAGGTAAGCCTCTGAAACATCCCTATTCGCATCTCCTAAGGAGGATGATTCCGTAGAGTCTATCAACTCCATCAACTCCTTCAGCACCAACCCCTTCCTCGCACACTCAATACCCTCTTCCTTCTTCACAGTAAACATGTCAGAATGAACAGCATGCAAGAGAGGCTTTATATCATCCTCATCTTCCAACTGCCCCAAAATCTCAATAGCTCTCTTCAAATACTTAAAACTATCATCAAACCGCTGCAACTGACAACTAACAGAACCTAGCAAGTGTAAACACGTAGCAACATCTAAACTGGGTTTTGCATCAAAATGTTTCAGAGCCGTGGAAGCAACATCTAGCGCATGTTCAGGGTCCCAACCTTTTTGAGCACACTCGAGGCCTTGCGACAAGTATCCGATCCCGGGTAGTACATGTCCATCTTTTGCCCTCCTCAAATTGGATATTCTGAAATCTATCCATCTTCTGAAATCTAACCTTGTCTTGGTAGCTTTGACACTCTGAAAATTAAAATTAAGCATGTTCTGGAAAGGAACAATGTCATTTTCCATTTTCGATATCATTTCCAATACATGGGACATGTCAGATGAATCTAAACCAAATTCTTTCCCAACCATTTTATCAATAAAAGCCACAACGTCCTTGTATTTTCCTCCCTCAACAAGTCCTAGCACAATTTTGTTTACAAATTCGTCTCCTGCAGTTTTAAGATTGTATTCCATCTGGTCAAAAAGCACTTTAGCTTCATCTAACAAACCATGTTCGCAAAGGCCACTAATAATGTTTTCAAGTGCATCTCCCCTTGTTTTCACCCTCATTCTTTTGATAAGTGCGCTGTGAAAAATTCCCCTTTTACGCAGTTCATCAAGAATCACAGAATGCATGGTCATTGGTAGCTCCACTCCCTCCTTTTCCAAGTTTTCCAAGAGCTGCAATGCCTCATTATCGAGACCGTTCTTGCAAAGGCCATCCAACATCACACAGTAGGTGTCAAAATTTGGTTGCAATTCATCGAAGAAATCTTTGGCCATATCACACTTTCCTGACCTAAGCAATTCCTCCAAGATGAAATTGAAAGTTGAGATACCAGGAACACACCCATTTGCTACAACGGTATCAATGATTCTCCTCGCTTCGTTTACTTGGCCATCCACACTGCATAAGTCTATCAATCTATCATATGTGTTTGTGCAACGCGTCTTGAATACATGAATGGGATCCTTCATCAACCCATGCTTGGCAAAGGAATGTATCAAGATATCATAAGTGATTAAATCTGGTTGTATGTCCATACTGAGCACCTGGTTCCACAATCTCTTTACCACGTTCCAACTTCCTAATTCACAAAACTTGCTGAACAAAAGCTCGTAAGAGTCGGCACCTGGTGTAATGCCATCTTCAATCATCTTGCCAAACACAGCAAGAGCTGCATCTAATTTTTTCTTATAAGTAACCAGCACGTTAATATTGCTTTCATCATGGTATTTCCTCGTTGCATATTCGAAATGATGAGTTAGCCGAGAGTCAACCTTGGTTAGCCCAACTGACACAATCCACGCCATGACTACATTTGGTTGACACAGTTGATGATCAGCTTCAATCTTCCAACCCAATTCTAGTGCATCGGGAATCCTCTTGTCCCGAAGAAGCCCCCTGAGTAGAGCATTAAAGGTGGTGGCATCAGGCACTATTCCGCGCTTGAAGAAGGCTCCCAACAATGAAAATCCAGAATCAACTTTACCCTCCAAGCAAAAACAATGCATCAGGATATTCATCGCACTTTTACTAACCGGAATTCCCTCTATACACATATTTGTGTACACAGATTTGGCAGCAGAGTAATTTCGGGACACTACACTGCTGTGCCTAGCCACAGAACTGGAATTCCGCAATGCTAATGCATTCTTAGTCCAACTAAAAACTCTCCAATATTTATTCATTGATTAGCCCGATTCCAGCAAAAAGCAACGTCTCAAATACTTGCACATAATCCAACGAATAAAGATGGAGCAGATTAAAAACAAGAGCAAATAAATCAGGACATGATAAAAAGAAAAAAGAAAAGGCAGTGGCTCGCAATTTCGATGAAGATTGAATGGCTTACAGAGAAAGCAGAAGAGAATCAAATCTGTCAATCTGGTTATATACTGCGAGGGATGTTTTGTGCGTGCCTGCTACGGTGGTTGAGCATAAGGTAAGGTGTATATTTTAAATTTGGGATTATCAGGAGGAGTTTGTCAGACAAAATCAAAAGGGATTTGGACATCCGAGTTTATCCTTAAAAAGGTTAAATATAAAAAAATCCACCGTCGATTGGAGCACATATCTCCCAACTCCCACCAGGGGTGAGTACGTAAATTTTCACCCCTTCTGATGCCAAAACGACGTCGTTTCGATTTTCGATTTTTTACTCTTCTGTTTTCTCTTCCTTCCTCTTTTCCGCTGCCTTTTTCCCGATCATCAACTCATTACCGCGACCATCAAATTCATCGTTGACCCGGACTGCACAACGAGCGCCTACAATTCGGGTTGTGGAGGTTGAAAGCTTTTCCGGCATTCGGGTAAGGGAACGGCGGTGGTGCCCAGCTGCCCAACCACGATGCAATCGGCGCTGGAGAAGACCACACCGACGGATTGGTGATGTGCGGCTCTCGGGAATTGGTCGGTGAACTCGGCCAGCCGGTGGTATAGTTTTGGGAACTGTTTTTGTTGGTGTGCTTGGCGGCGGGAGGCTGACCTGTGGTGGTACGCTGGTTAGATCTCTCCAGCCAAACTCCATGGTTAGATTCTGGGGATTTAATTATTAGGCACAATAGTTGTTCATGGTGCACATTGATATCTTTCAATTTACACTATTGTTGAATGCGTTAAGCTCATAAACAATATGCATATAAAACCATATAAAGTGATTACAGTGTACCACCACAGGTCAGCCTCCCGCCGATATCACTATATTGTTTAGTGAGTTAAGCTATGATATTGAGAGTTGGTTGGATATCATTCAATTTGATGGAGTGTACTTCCACTACTTTTACGGGGCGGTCTATTGATTTGCTTATGAGCTTTAGTTTGTTAGGATTACATATTTATGTTTTGTTTGTTGGTTGTTGCAGTGAGTACTCTATGCAGCTGAATGCTTCTAGGATTAAGGTTCTTCAGGCTCAGGATGACTTTATTAATTCTATATATGAAGGAGACAGCATCAAAGGAGCTCTTGAAAGTGTGACTTGATAGAGTTGAAACATATTTTTTTTCTGTTTTCAGAGTCTCTGATTGAAAGAACCGTCTATTTTACTTCGATGCCGCAAAGAGGATGCTTGTTCACATTGTTTTGGACTCATAGAGGCTCTGATGATAAGGCTTTTCGCCGCGTCTATCAGGAGCAGGATGATGCTGGAAACACAGGCGTTTCTGTCAAAAGAGCTCATGGCCATTGAAGGAGATCTCTAAAGACGAACATCACCACTATAGGTCCTCTTGTTTTACCCATCAGCGAGCATCTTTCGTTTAGGATCCGATCAGAAAGATTTTGTTTCCATTCCAGTGAAACTGGCTCCTTGGTGGTCATTCATGGAGATCTTATTCATCCGAGGTTACTTCTTAGAAACTTTGTTTATAGGTGCAGGTAATTATTTTGTTTCGTGGTATCCACATTTTAGATATCTTCTCTGTTGATTATGGCCCTCCTTCCGATTCCTTTCATTTGTTTGGTCTCCAGTTTTGAGAATCGATCACCACATTCAAGGCATGGTTACAGTTTACACGTGGATACCTGATAATTGGTTAGTACCACAAAAATTATGATTCTATGCTGTTGGTTCTTATTATCTTTGGTTGTTTTGATGCCTTATCTAGCCTGAAGATCTTTGAAACTGAAGTTTTACTTATATTTTGCAATTTGCATGCTCTACTAGGATAGCAACACCGATCTAAACACATTTTCCAATGAGCAAATACCACTTAGTCAAAACTCTCTAGCCCATAGGGTTATTCTACTCCAAAGACCAAATTTATTATTTAAAATGTTTTTGCTGCTCTGTTCTTAAATCTTTCAGGAGATGATATATACATTTTGAAAATGGTATGTTAAAGGCTGCTGCGTGGCCTCAGTAATAGTATTATTGCATTAATTTTAGTGTTAAAGCTTGAGTTAATTGATAAAGTATCGAGAAACAAAGTTTTTTTGTTCTTTTCTTTTTGATGATATTAAGGCCTAGAAAAATCTCATGTATAAAATGAAAGAGAAAATCTGTGGTTTTCTGGCTCAAGAACCTTTTGAAAGTGTCATGATTTGTTTCTTAAAGCTCCCCCACTTTGTTCTACTAACCTTTGGTTTGGTCCTAGAATTATCACTAGAATTATTAAAAAATATTTTTAATAGTTTGCTTTTGATGATTGTCCAACGTGGAACTAAATATTTAATATTTGAAGAATGCAGAGAAGCAAAATTTCTTGATAATTGAAGACCGGAAATGTGCTGACATTGGTAATACAGTAACAATGCAATATGAAGGGTGAGATCAAGCCGGATCCTCTGCGCAAAGATTCTACGCAATCTTTACAACAAAACGGTGTCGAATATCACTGCATTGGAGATGTTTGGTTGTTTTACCAACTTCGGTAAACACACTTTTTACCTATTCCAAATTTAATCATTTTTCACATTTACATTTAACGAAATTCGATTTATATTTTGCTGTAAATTATCACGAATGTATGGATGAATTTAGGTTGATGAAGTTAGAGCAACTATCCTCTCGAGTCTTATGTGTAGTGTATATATCATATAACTCCCCACGATTTGTATTTGCACGCTGCAATTCAAATTCAATATATATATATATATATATATATATATCATATGTATATCATATGTATATATATATATATATATATATATATATATATTATCAAAGATGTGAAGTATATATATATAGATAAGAAAATTAATTTTAAAACTCAAATGAACTCACCCCAAGCGTGTTTCTGGACGATGCCTTTCACATATATATCTCTTTTATCATTTTACCTTTCTCCAGCAACACAAGTGAATTCCCTATCCAAAACATTACCAGATTTATCACAATTCCTCCTTCCCTTCCTAATACCAAAACCATCCTGAATAGTCTTTATAAAATTGGTAAGCATCTTCGTCGGTCTCAAACTCCATTCCAATTTTTTGGATGAATTCCCTTGACACGTTTTCAAGAAGTCGGTTGTTTCTGTCATTCTCCACGAAAACACCCCTGCTTCTTGTTGTTCATCACTACTTTCCATCACATCATCGTGTTCTTGGTTACTATCTTCAAATTTTAATCGGCGACAATAATTATTTGGCTCACTCGTCATATTGCTTGAACTAGAAATTTGATAAACAACCTTAAATCAACAAAATATTTCATCAACGATAATAACTATTTGGCTCACTGGGTCATATTGCTTGAACTACGAAATCCAACATCAAATCAACAAAATAATTTACCAAAAAAACTACGAAATCCAACATCAAATCAACAAAATAATTTACCAAAAAAACAAATCATACGTACCTCTTGAAAATGGGATGATTCTAAGAAAAACAATTTTTGCGCTGGTATGCAAGGATGAAGGATAAAGATTGAATAAAGAGACGAGAATCCAAACGTAAGAATTAAAAGGAAATACAATTTACTGCAAAAAGTTAAATGGAAGGAGAAAAGTCATCTAAGATAATAATTGAAAGGAAAAAGTAAATTAGTAACCATTTACTGCAAAAAGAGGTAAATTGTGTACACTTTGCGTAGAATCTCTTGCGTAGAGGATCGGAGCGGGGTGAGATTGCATGAGATTGCATCATACTAGATGCATTGAGACTTGGTTCTTCCCAAGTGCATGTAATTAATACCGGAAAAGGTTTATTGAGCCTGGCGAGCCTCCCCACGTGGAATTAAATGATTGGTTATGGACATCAGGACATGGGAAGCAAAGAACTTACGCTGGGCCGTCTAATTTTTTAACCTATTAATTGATCATAAGGTTTACCCCCATTTTTGACCTACTGTAGCCCACACCGGCAATGGACCCTCACCCTCTTAATATTCAAAATGTCCAAAAATACCCCCTTTAATCTTTTGCCCATCGTTACATCTCAGTTGTCTGATAAACCAAGGTTCTGGTCTCTGTTTCGCCGGCCAATTGTCTAAACCACTGTCGCTTTTTCCTTCATCTTTCTAATGAAAATCCAAATGCAGACGTTCTCTTTTCGATCTGGAAACCTTTTGTCGTCCTGCGTGGATGGAATCGCTTTCAGTTTGTACAATTGTCTATTGATTTTCCGGCCAAAACCACTGACAGTCATAGGAGGGTGAGAGATTCGGGTTTTCAATTAGTATTTAATATTGGTTGGGTTTCGGTGGAGTCCGGAAGCCTTGCTGAATTTTGCAGACATCAAAAGTTGCAGAAAACGACATGGCTAAAAAGTTCAGTTTACTTTTTTTTTCCTGTAGGTATCAGTATGCTTACAATATATAAATAACTTCTTTCAAAACAACATATCCTTAAAATGGAGCAGTTGTTTTTAAGCTCAGCCTGACCTGTGAGACGTCCCAGGTTCGAGCCCCTCTATTGATAAATTATTTTGGGCTCTTTTAATTCGAATTAGGCCACACTGGATCTTCCCTGAAATAGTGTAAATACGCTCTAAAATGATTATTTTTGTTCTTTTTTTTAACCAAAATTATTCTACAGCTGTGAAAAAATAAACACGATCTAAATACATTTCTTGATTTTTCAACATCTTATTATTTTTAAATATAATTAAATAATAGTTAAAACACATGGCGTGTTTCAGTAAAATACAGGATGTGGTATAACAACACCCTAAAATAACTTGAATTTATATTAATTCAGTCATGCTAGTTATTTTTTCAACATATTAATTTTTATTTCATTGCAATTCAACCTAAAAAGAAATAAATTTTACCAAACATGGCCTAAACACTTCCTTTACTTTACTTGTTTTTGCGTCGTTGGATTTTAAATAGCATCCGAAATTAATCTTGCTTGCATTGTTTTTGCAAACAACAACTAGTTATGTTTTAAATTATACTCATTATTAGATCACGCATACATTATGAAATAAATTGAAGCTACAATGTTTTGTTTTTAATACGTTTTTTTTAAAATATTACTAGTGAAAAAACCATTATACATACATTATTTTTACTTCAAATTTGAAAAATAGAAAAAAATGTTTATTGTTTTTTTTTTCTTTTACTAAACATATTTAACTCGGTTTTCTAACTTAAGTTCTTAAAATCATTTTACTAAGCATTCAAAACACAAATATCATTACATTAGTGTAAGGTCCGTGGATTTAATTGGCGAATTTGTGGAAAGTGATGTTCCAACATCATACAGACGAACTCATGTTGCAACATCGACTTACACCAGCATGGTTTAAAATGCGGACAGCGTAGGGTTTATATATGGAAACTATATATTGTGGAATATTACTGCGCATGGTATTTGTGGTATGAATACGTCGATGAAATATTCTCAACTTAGGATTTCGAGAAAGAATATCGCAATGGATTTGATTTGAAGTGATAAGGATTGTTAGCGATATTCAAGGAGTTGGAGATATTTAGGATTCTGATTTCCAGACTTTTCACTATCTGATTGAGAGTTATTATGGAAAAAGAATTCTTCAGTCGTGCTAACTGAAGGAAGACACGGCACTGGACTATAAAGAAGACACGGCACTGGACATCAGCTGCAACGCTCACGGCATCGCTTTTATTGAAAAATAATTATGCACTCGGAATTGTCTATAGCAAAGCAAGGCAGCAAGGTACATTGAACTTCATGAAACCTACACTGGGACATGAATGTTTAGTATTGTAACCTAGCCATAAAATCTCGGGAGATCGAGGTGATTGAGTTTCAATTAATAGTATAGCTAGGCAGGCCAATTGGCAGCATGGAATGCAAATCCACATAGAATGATAGAAAAGATAAGTCACACTGTAATCTGTATATTTTGCTATTAGTGGATGGTTACAATATTGGGCAAGGCCCCGCAGACGTAGATGATATGCATCGAACTGCATAATCAATTGTTGGTGTCATTTACTTTTCTGAACTTTTTCATATTTCATGTTGAAACATCATGATAAGCAGAAATTAGTAGAAAACAATTGTTTGTTTTAATTAGATAGAATTTCAATTAGTTTACATTTGTATTTTTCATACATACATTACACACATTTATTACTAATTTAGTATTTGAACATATACTCTTTTTACACCTCCGGCATATCCAACTAGGCAAGAATAAAGATAAGAATTACTTTTTATTTTAGTACAAACACTAATGATATGGCACGTCAACATTATTCTATCAATACTTCATCTAAAATTATAACGTAATTCAAGTTTTTTACTAATGGTATTTCAAATTCAACGTCAAACATTCGTAAATTTGAAATTCCAAGAGTCAAACTTGAATTGGAATTAAATTAAAATATGTTAAGGACGTCAACGGTGTGGAAATTCATGTTGTAGAGCAAATCGATAGACTTCACCAGTGAGTATTCGAAGGCTAGAAAGATTAGTTTTGATACATGTCTTTGGAATGTATGCAAAAATAATTAAATAAATAGTGTTAAAAGTATAATGTTAGTTTTGGAGACAAAAATCCATTTAGACGGGTTTCAATTTCGACATTTCTACAAACTTTTTACCTTTTTCACCTAAGTCCCTCCAAGAAATCGGAAAATGTCGAGATGTAAAATTGTGTAGACCGAAACTAAATTAAAGTCATATGAAATATGAAACTAAAATTTTAAGGTTTTTTTATGCGGCGGAAAAGGTAGAAAATATTTACGTATGTTACCCAAAAGTTTCATATATGTTATTGTGGCCCTTTAAATATTTTTTTTCAAGATTGTCCACTGGCATTTAATCCAAATATCTCCAATTGAATATACTCGCATGTTTCATCACGTCTTATAACGGTTATTTGAACACATACACACGTCGAATTCAACGTTAAACATCCGTAGGAATTTAAATACGATATAAAATTTAATATGTTTAGTAAAATGATGCAATGAGAATTATGTTTTTCATTTTTCAAAATTGAAGTGAAGATGATGTTATATTAATTTATAGGTTGTATGTTTCACTAATTCATATGTCGTGGCTTCCCATAAACCAAAAGAAAACTATAGGTATACAGTGAAACCTCTATAAATTAATAATGTTAGGACACGATATTTTATTAATTTAGCGAAATATTATTATATCGATAAATTAATAATTTATTAATTTAAAGAGGTTTGACGAATGACTTTTAAATTAGGAAATAACTTTCTAACTAGGATAAGAGAAACAAATAAAGTCCTAATACAATAAGATTAACGTAACCAATACGGAACAGGATTAGGGAATAGGGATCCATCAACTATAAATGTACATTGAATTTGTTTTAAAATCACATCAACAATGGCTCCTCCTAACCTAAAAGGTGTTCAAAAATTAAACATGACCAATCAACAACTATAATGAATGTTACGAGGTTAAAAGCATTGAAGAAATTGTGGTGGATACCATTCAAAATCAAGTTAATGATGAAGTTGAAGATTATTCAATAGCGTTGGAACCAATCACTCGGAAAGAAGCATTGCAAGCATCAACAACTCTTCATAACTTTTTGTTGCAATACGAGAAGACAGTGCCCGAACTCTTAAATGCAATGAGGAAATTTAAAGATGAACTCAATATAGATTTGAAGTTCAACAAAAAACAAGTTACTATATCTTCATTTTTCACTAGACAATGTTAGAATTTTGAAGCATATATGAAATTTATTTATAGTAATTATTAATTTATAGTTTTGTTGGGACCAATATATATACACAGGGGTTTCAAAAAAATTATTATCTTATTATTTAATCGAGTGAGGTCCAATTTAATACTGGTCCCGAGTTGGGACCGGAAAAATTATTAATTTTACCGAGGTTATTAATTTATCGAGTATTAATTTATAGAGGTTTCACTGTATATGAGTTAGAAAAACAAGTTAGAAATAATAATAAAAAGTATAGGTATATATGAGTTAGAAAAACAAGTTTAAAAAAACATTCTCTACTCAAATGGAAAAAGACATCACTAATGCAATAAACAAACACGTTCCATGATATGTTACACCACTTATTAACAAAAACACAACTTTAATTGAACGTATATCACCCGTTATTTTGAATTTTAAATAGTCGGTCTTGTATTTTAAATTAATTTCAACATATTAAGAAAGTTCGTGCTATTATAACTCAATATTATCTTCTAATATAGTACTCATAAATTTTTTTGATTTGTACGAGCACTATTTATACTATATTAGGAAATAATATTGACTTAAAATTTCACAAATGTCCTTAATACGTTGAAATTTATTTTAAATACAAGCCCGACCCTTGAAAATTTATGGTAACGGGTGATTTACACTCAGTTTGAAGTGTGTATTTGTCAAATAAGTGATGTAATATGCCCTGAAACATGTACTTGTACTAAATCATGTATGGTTTGGTTAAATTTGAGTGGAAAATCTTGAAAAAAATAATTAATGGTCACAACAACATTTTTGGAACTTTCGGGCAACATGTAAATATTTTTTCTACCACACACGTTGACCCAAAAAAACCTTAAAATGGTAATTTCACATTTCGTGAGGCTTCAATTAGGTTTCAGACTACTGAATTTTGAAATTTGGCGCTTCCAACATTCTTGGAGGGATGTAGGTGAATAAAGTAAAAAGTTTGTATAAATGCCGGAATTGAAATCCGCTTGAAGGAATTTCTAACTAAAATCCAAACAACTAATATTGTACGTTAACACCATCAAATTTTCATTCGAATTACATCATTAAAGAGTCAATGTGTTAATATCTTTAACCTTTGTATCGTAACTAATAACACTACTAGTAAACACTGCTGACTTGTTCTACACCACCTAAATTTGCACCTCAAAAAATTCAAAATTTGCACGAGCACTATTTGTACTATATTAGGAAATAATATTGAGTTAAAATTTCACGAATGTACTTAATACGTTGAAATTTATTTTAAATACAAATCTGACCCTTTAAAATTTAAGGTAACGGGTAATTTACGCTCAGTTTAAAGTGTGTATTTGTTAAATAAGTGATGTAATTGTCCTGAAACATGTGCTTGTATCAAATCAGGTATGGTTTGGTTAAATTTGACTGGAAAATCTTGAATATATTGATTATTTCAACATGCACAGCACAACAGTTAAAATGAATGAAAATTATTGATTATTTCAACATGCACAGCACAACAGTTAAAATGAATGAAAATTAAAATTGCAGTTGTGAAGGTTTGAACTCGGGTGGGATCGAAGATTTCCAACAATCTGACCACTTGCCCCAAAGATCTACATTCTTATCTGCTGCAGTAAAACATATATAATATCACAAATAATTATAATAATCTGCCAACAAATATCTTGATATGAGCAGCGCAGGAAGGCCATCGCCTGAACCCAATTCTTACCAGAATCCCCTAATTTCTATCGATCGATTCCCCGCACCGCACACAGTCAAGCACTATAAAGAATGCAGAAAGGATTGTACCGCAAAGGTTGCTTTTTCATTAACTGAATACCCCTATATATACAAGGATGGTCTAGCGTAGCTATACAATAAGATTACCCAATCTGTATGGGAATCAGATATTCTAATTCTAAGAATACATCAAATCAAATATTCTAAGAATGAAAACAAATATACACAACTCATATACAACCAACCAGAATCAATCAAAATCTTCTAGAACATACTCTAATACCCTCCCACAAGCTCATGTTCGAACACGAACAAGAAGCTTGGAACGCAAGTCCTTGAAACGGGCAGTGCCAACAGCCTTGGTAAACACATCAGCCACTTGAGCAGGCGAGCTTACATGCCGAACAAGCAAGGTACCATCTTGCACTTGTTCACGAACAAAGTGAAAATCTAGCTTGATGTGCTTAGAACGATGATGAAGAACAGGATTAGCTGTGAGAAAAGTGGCACTCAGATTATCACAAAGAATCGTTGGAGGGCCAGGAAGAGGAAGATTCATCTCCTTGAGAGGTTGTTGCAACCAGATAATTTCAGCAGCAGCAAACGCAATGGCACGATACTCAACCTCAGTGCTAGAACGAGCCACAGCTCCTTGGTTTTTGGACGCCCAACTGATCAAATTACCACCAAAATATAAGCAGAATCCATGCTGAGAACGGCAATCATCTGGATCAGAAATCCAGCCAGCATCAGTGTAGCACAACAAACGTGAATCCTGAGCTGGACGGAAGTAGAGACCAGCAGCAACAGTGCCCTTGAGATAACGAAGAATGCGTTTGACCGCTAGCCAGTGAACCGTGGTCGGTTTGTGCATGTACTGACAAACTCGATTCACAGCATAGGAAATTTCAGGCCGAGTTATCGTAGCATACTGGAGAGCTCCTACAATGCTGCGATATAGCTGTTGATCAGGAAATGGATCCCCCGCCGCCGTGAGCCGCGAACCAGGAGTAGCCGGAGAAGAAATAGGTTTGGCGCCAGCCATGTTGCTGCGGTCCAAAAGCTCCAAAATGTACTTCTTTTGAGACAAAAGCAATCCTGTCGAAAGATGCTCAACCTCAATGCCGAGGAAGAAATTAAGGCGACCAAGATCCTTCAAGGAGAAGACTGAGTTCAAATAACGAACAAAATCCTCAATAAACTTGGAATTAGAGCCTGTAATAATCAAATCATCAACGTAAACCAGCACATATATAACCAGGCCACCATGAGATTTGATGTAGAGAGAAGTGTCAGAAACGCATTGCTTGAAGCCACGTCGGAGTAAAGCCTGACTGAGTTTTTGAAACCAAGCTCGAGGAGCCTGTTTAAGTCCATAGATAGCCTTCTTCAGCTTGCACACAAACCCCGGATTGGAAGATGAAACAAACCCCGGAGGTTGTTGCATGAAGACAGTCTCAGCAAGATCTCCATTGAGAAAGGCATTGTTGATGTCGACTTGACGAAGTGGCCACTGACGCGTGACTGCAATGCTCAGAACTAGCCGAATGGTGGTTGGCTTGACAACTGGACTGAAAGTGTCAAAATAGTCCACACCTTCCTCTTGATTGAATCCCTTTGCCACTAACCGTGCTTTGTAGCGTTCCACAGTGCCATCAGCCTTCTTTTTAACCCTGAAAATCCACTTGCAACCAACAACATTAGAAGCATAGGGCTTTGGAACTAAGTCCCAAGTCCCATTAGTCATCAAGGCATCATATTCTAACTGCATGGCTTGTTGCCAATGAGGATGTTTGACAGCTTGAGAAAACGTTTTTGGTTCGGGTTGAGAAACATTTAGTGGATACTTGGTGGAAAGAAGAGCTTTGGGTTTAAGGGAATTGGTAGAGGCACGAGTGGTCATGGGATGTTGGGAAAGCTCAGAAGGTCAGAAATAGGATGGTGCTGAAGGATATAGAGTGATGGCTAAGGATGAGGACGAGGTAGTCGACGAATCTACGGACTGGGACAGAGAAGTTGCTGGCTCGGGCGAACTGGACTGAGACTCGAGAAGCTGGGACGAGCTGGAACGTGACACGGGCGGGGACTCAGGCTTAGACGCGGACACATGAGGCGCGGACAGGCGCTGGACACCGACTGACGGAGGCTCGGGCACGACTGGAACTGACGGAGACTCGGCCAAAGAAGGAACGCGCAAGACAGGCGCGGGCTGGGGCTCGTGTACTGGTGCGGATGAGCGCTCGGCTGGTGCAGAAGGAGACCCGGTCATGGCAAGTTCGGACGAGAACTGAGCTGAATCTAGTAACGACAGATCATAGACAGGAGAGTGTTCGGAGGGAGACTGAGCAATGTGTTCAGGATATGGAAACTGGGACTCATCAAAAACAACATGTCTCGCAATATAAGTTCGAGAGGATGGAGCATGAAAGCATAGATAACCTTTGTGTTTTGCACTGTAACCTAGAAAAATACATGCGACAGAACGAAACTCAAGTTTACTGTTATTGTAAGGACGAAGATAGGGAAAACATAAGCATCCAAAAGATTTTAAAAAATTATAATCAGGCTCGCGTTTGTAAAGACAGGAATAAGGAGATTTGTGTTGTAAAATGGGAGTGATGGTTCGGTTATTCAGATAAATAGCAGTATGAAAAGCTTGTTCCCAAAAGGATATAGGAAGATGAGAATGAGCTAATAACGCCAAGCCTTTTTCAACAACAATACGATTTCTTCTTTCAGATGCTCCATTTTGTTCAGGTGTGTGAGGACTCGAAACTCTATGTAAAATGCCATGTTTTTCCAGAAAAATCGAAAGGTTTCTATACTCACCACCCCAGTCAGATTGAAAAGCCTTTATTTTTGTTGAAAACTGAGTTTCGACCATAGACTTAAATAGTTGAAAGACATCAAAGACTTGAGATTTCATTTTTTAAAAATAGATCCAAACAAATTTAGTGCAGTCATCAATAAATAACACAAAGTAACGATTTCCATTTAATGAAGAAACATAGGCAGGACCCCAAACATCCGAATAAATCAAATCAAAAGGTTCACTAGAAGAAACATGAGAAACAGGTAAATGTAATCTATGGCTCTTGCCTAACTGACAAGCACTACAGAGAGGCAAGGATTTATTTGCTGAAATAGGTAAATTGAAATCGGAAAGCTGACGACGAAGCACAGACTCATGAGGATGAGCGAACCGGTGGTGCCAACAAGTAACAGAAGCACGTTCTCCTACGAAGACTCTAGGACTGAAGGATGATGGGGAAGGTAGACAATACAACCCGTTCTCAACGATGCCCTTGAGAAGTTTCTGACCCTGAGGATTCTTAACAAAACAATGATCAGCATGTAATTCAACAGAAACATTGTTATCTCTACACAATTTAGAAACACTGATCAGATTTCGGGAAACCTTAGGGACAACAAGAACATCTTTTAAAGCAATATTTTTATTGCCAACATGCAATGAAGAGAGATTATGAGTACCAATATGAGTAATAGGAAGGGACTCACCATTGCCAACTACCAAGTTGTCATTGCCAGTGTAGGGAGATTGAAGGTTGAGAGCTCCAAGGTCTGCTGTAACATGGTGAGAGGCGCCGGAATCCACGATCCAAGGATCAGTGATGGCGGACGGACTGGTGAATGCCACATGAGCCGCTGGAGCCTTGCCTGAGCGTTGGTTCTGGCGCTGTTTCTCCGCCGCCTTAGGGTTTGAAGCTGGAAACGCCTCGGCATTGAAGCGTTGGTGACAGTTCAGACCCGTGTGAAACGGCTTGTCACATATCTGGCATGGAGGACGAGAGCGATCACCAGGGGCCGAGCTGCTGCCAGGTTGACGAGAGGGCGCTCCGCGGCGGTTTGCATAGTGAGCAGTCGCCATGGAGGTGTTGATCGAGTCGAGAATGCGTTGCTCTTCCTGAAGAAGCAGACCGAACAGTTCATTGGGTGAGACTGACTCGGACCGCATGCTGAGAGCTGTCTTGAACGCGCTATACTCGTGGCCAAGACCAAACATGATGAATGCTATAAAGTCGTCGTCAGAAACTGGCATGAGACATTCTGCGAGAGCATCGGCTATAGACCGCTTCCTCTCCATGTACTCCATCATTGACATAGAGTCCTTGCAAAGTGACTGAAGCTGCTGCTTAAGGTGCATCTGCCGAGCCTTTGTCTGGGATTGGAACATCTGTTGGAGCATGATCCAAGTGTCAGAGGTGGTGTAGGCTCGAGCGACATAACCAAGCATTGGTGTTGTCAACGTCGAACGAATCCAGAGGAGAACTAGCTTGTCCCTCTTTCTCCATGCGGCAAACTCGGGATTCGGCGAACGATCGGTGGAGCCTTCTTTCGGCTCTAGGGTTTCAGCGGGAACGTTGTTGGTGGAGAGGAAACCCTCGAGCTCGTAGGCCTCCAAAGCTGAGCGAACAGTGCTGCTCCAAAGTGAGTAGTTGCTGCGATCCAAGCGAACGGCAAGCGATGGAAACTGCAGATTGGCTGCAGTGCCGCCGGACGCGGTGACAAGGATGGCGGAAGCATTGGGGACGATTTGGTTGGTTTCTGAAGCCATGGAAAATTAATCGATGATAGCAGTGGTGAAGCTATGAGAATGATCGATTAGTTTTCGTCTGATACCATATAAAGAATGCAGAAAGGATTGTACTGCAAAGGTTGCTTTTTCATTAACTGAAGACCCCTATATATACAAGGATGGTCTAGCGTAGCTATACAATAAGATTACCCAATCTGTATGGGAATTAGATATTCTAATTCTAAGAATACATCAAATCAAATATTCTAAGAATGAAAACAAATATACACAACTCATATACAACCAACCAGAATCAATCAAAATCTTCTAGACCATACTCTAATAAGCACCATCAACATCGAGCCTCGCTCACACTAAAGTGACAGAAGTAATGTGTACAAAAAAATTAGATTTTTTTTGAGTTATGGAAGTAGTAGCTGTAGAACAAATCCACGGACTATACAAGAGGGATTACAAAAGTTAAACATATTAGTATTGATACCTCGTCAATAGAGCGTAGATAACAAATTTAATGATGTAAAATGTACAATATTAACTACGGGGATGAAAATTAGAAATTCCTTTGAGCGGATTTCATTTTCGACGTTTCTATAAACTTTTTACTTTTTTCACTTAGGTCCCTCCAAGAAATCGGGAAGTGTCAAATTCTAAAATTGAGTATTTTAAAACCAAATCAAAGTTATATAAAATGTGAAAATATTGTTTTAAAGTTTTTTTATGCAGCGGGAGAGGTAGAAAAAATATTTACATACGTTGCTCTATAATTCAATAAATGCTGGTATGACCCTTTAGATGGTAAGTATATAATTATTATCTTTACATATATTTCTCAATACTAAAGTCTTGGTGTGGTGGTGAACTGTTGTGGTGAAGATAGCAGACAACTCGGTTCGAACCCGTAAGTAGATTTTTTGTTTTTTCCAACTGCTTTAAAGGACTAAATTTAAAGAATTCAAAACATGAGTAAGCCAGTAAGGGGTTTTGAACCTGGGTTGCAAAACTCCCTATTTGCCTTTGATTAGTTCTTTACCACCAGGCCACTACGAAACTTAATGTTTATGGAGTATGGTTTAGCTTTATTATACTTAGAGATATAATTTGAATAAGATAAGACTTTTTCTCCACCTCGTCTTCTCCATCTCCTCATCATCTTCTTCTGTTCATCTTCTTTCTTTTTCTGTCTAACCAAATTAAAAATACAAGTCATCTTCTCAAATTTTCAGATCTAATTGGTTTAAGTTATCTTCCAAGCAGTCGCATCCTCGCCGGAAAATCGCCTCGAAAATATCAATCTCAATTCTTACAAGTTAATCCGGGTGGTTGTTGTGGTTAACGTGGTGGATGCCGGAGCGAGGCGGCGGAGGACCTGGCCGGACTTGATGGCCTCTTCACCGTAGAGATCGTATATCTCCTCCGCCGCCGAAGCTCCAGTTCTTTCCGAACCCTCTGCCACCAATGAACCCAATTGACGACGATTCTGGGTCTTTGCCGGAGTCGATTTGCCGGGGTTTTTTTACGGCGAATCAGGGTCTTCGTCAAATCTCCGTCTTATCGTTTGCTTCATTTCAAAGGGCAACTCTGTACATTCCTAAACAAACATAAATTAAACCAAAAATAGACCACTCAATTATACCGGTTCAATTTCTTTCCGGTTGTAACCGTATTAGTAAAAATGGAAGTTACACCATTGCTGTCCCCACTAGGTCCACTACAACCCATGTGTTCAGCCCACGTGGGGGGGGGGGGGGGAGGGGGGCGCTCATTGTAGCCGTTCCCAATTAATACAGACAACTTGGTTTGGCTGAACATAGTAAAACCTTTTTATTACTTAGTTGGTGAACTCATACCTGCATTGTTTTTTTTTGAATTCAAGATAGATTACAACATACCTATTACATGTACATGTCCTAATCTAGGACTAACTAGGATACACCACATTAGATCCATGTAAGCACAGTGAACCTATACACGTTCCATCCACGTAGGGGCGCTCATTGTAGCCGTTCCCAATTAATACAGACAACTTGGTTTGGCTGAACATAGTAAAACCTTTTTATTACTTAGTTGGTGAACTCATACCTGCATTGTTTTTTTTGAATTCAAGATAGATTACAACATACCTATTACATGTACATGTCCTAATCTAGGACTAACTAGGATACACCACATTAGATCCATGTAAGCACAGTGAACCTATACACGTTCCATCCACGTAGCTCTGAGACTTCCTCCTGAGGGACCCAGCTGCTTGCACCAACGAGCCACCAAACCACCGAAGCCGGAACCACCGATCGCACCATCATGAGTTACCACCTGCAACATGACCACAGCGGGGGCCACCAACACGGCCCCTGAGAAACCACCATCGGCCCCTCTACGCTGGGTAGACCCTGACAATAATTGCTCAAATATTCACAATTTTGTCAGGGGTGTGTTTTGAACCCTGGACCTCTCAGTTATAGAGAGGGTGGATTACCACTGAACCAGGCCCATTACACACCTGCATTGTAGCTTACCAATAACTTGTAAATGTTGTTTCATACTTTTGTGTATGAACTGATCCATGCTTGGCTTACCAAGGACATCACTTACCGGCTACACTACACAAATTTTGATCCAGTATAATAGCACACTTTTGGCTTTATCTTGAAAGCTCAGATTAATACTTTGACTAATTTTTTTTGGGTTGTTTTGGAATTATGTACTTCTGTTATAGATTGCCCAAGATCAATTAATTTTATCAAGGCAAAAAGTCAAAACCAAGAACAACTCAGAAAAGTCTTAACTTCAGAAGAGCAAATGAAACGACACAAGCATTTACGTGGTTCGATCAATGATCTACGTCCACGGCCCGGCGAAAACCGGAATTCACTAATCTCTTTGGAAGAATGATTACAATGGTACAAACACTCTTTATATTGATACTTTAGTAAAGTAACCAATGGCTTTCTATGCTATAAAAGGTAGAGAAAAGAGATGATGAGTTCTATGTTTGGAATGGCTTAGAATTGGTGTGTTCTTCATCCCAAAACTCTAACCTATTTATTGGAAATTTGTGTAGCCCTAATTTTATGACTTTGGTAATTTCTTACTTTCACATTAGGTGAATAAGATTTTCATCTTTTCACATATGAGCATTTCACATTATAACATTATTCATAACAATTTAATAATATTAAGCACAAACACTTTGTACGAGCTAACGTCATCATAAAACAATTGCTGTTATTTAATAATATGATGGTGCTCTTATTAAAGATGAGCAACCTCATCATATTGAATTATTTTATTTGTGAATATTCTTCTTTTGGAAACATCAATATTTTTCTTTGAACCTATAGTTATTCGATTCAAAATATGTGTGGAATAAACGATTTCATATTTGCTTTTGAAATATTATTATGGTATGGAAATATTTTTTGGACTTGTCGTATTTGCATAGAGTTATCACACCCACTCTTTTGGCAGGGAATCGGTTGTATATACTTAGTTAGCTAGGAATCCCTGCAAAAAGTTCGTCGATCTTCTCCAAGACGTACAGCCGTAAATTCTCAACTTGTAAAAATCGATCATGAAGGTTTCTTGTAAGAAAATTATTTCTTTCATATTATGTGGTCTTATATTAATCTGTTTTCTGATTGGAATATTGCTATTCCATGATATATTTGGTGACTTATTAAATTAAGTATAAAAGAATATTTCCTAAAAATCTCTACTTTGATGGACGGTTGAGATTAATTCTACGGAAACTTAATGAGGATTTAGGTCCTCTCTCAACCTATAAATTGATGTCTTTGTTCTATTGAAAAGATATCCTTACTGTAAACTTATGACGAATCCTTATGAGCAACATCCTGATGAATTTGATAGCTGCCGATTTTACACAACACATAAGGTTCATAGGCAAGGGGAGAGAAACCTGAACTCCTACACAAGGCTCGCAGCAGGACATCAAGCTCTCCGCTACAATGAGTAAAGGTAAATAATTCTGCAAACCTTCATGATTCTATTATGTGATTGAATATGATGTTTAAAGATCCTAGGGACAATTATGTCATGTAAAATTATGCTTACATGTGGTATCAGAGAAAGGTTACGAACATCTGTTTAATCCATTAAGAGTAATAGATTCATGAACTGAATGATTGAAGAATTAATATGTGTGATTTAGGGTTTTGCATATATAAATCCATGATTAATTTTCGACATCATGCATTATTCGTATGTCTGTATATTAATTTTGTTTATCAGTGAACTAAAGATTTTCACCGAATTATTTCTGTCAAATATCGGGTTTTCTGCAAATTAAGGTGTTATTGCAGATCCTATTACGAGATATTTATGTGATTGCATGTGTTATTAAATTAAGTTTAACCATGATTATTAAGTCTGCGAATATATTTGATTATGGTTATCGTATGCTAGCATGAAATAAATGGATTGTCTATGATTTTGATCCAGATTATTGAAAGTGTATGCTTGCTTGTGTTATTTACTTAATCTGAGATGCATGCAAATTTGATTTGATGTATATATTTGTATGAATTCGGGTTTTGGACCTTTTGGTATACATGATTATGCATGTATATTTATGTGATGAATGATAATCCTTGAATTGATTATGATACAAATATGCATCTATTTTCCATTAGAATGTGACGTAAGTGCATGAAAATTGTAATGTCATTATGAAATAATGGTGTATTTAAATTGTTGCATGCAAAGTTGAAGTGAATTGTTTATGCATGATGTCTATATGTAATTATGAGTATACATATAGTAAAGTTATTTTAACTTGTTATTTCGTTATTCTATGAATGAATGATTTTCATAGTATAATTTATGTTTACTATATTCGTGCATTATTCGTGCGAAATTACTGATGATAATTAATTTTATGCATAATCGTTTGACATGTAACTCGTGAAAACGTTTTTGTGCATTATTAGTACAAAAATGGTTTTGCATTAAGATTCCGAAAGTTGTTTTATGCATAATCCGTATAAAACATATTTGGATTAATTACGGACAAACGATATGATGGGCATAATTCGTACAGTACATTGGTTTCATATAATGTGCATAAATTGGGTTTAGATATCACCGCAGTGATTAAATCCTTGAATGATTTGCATGTGAAACTATGTCTAAGGAAAATTTTAATCTTTCTTATGTATAAGTAGTTACCCACAGGTAGACTATGAACATAAGATGATTGATAATTTATGAAGTGTTTGTATGTGTGTAGACTATGGATATCCACAGATAACTTAGTCTAAATTATTGGCTACATCACTTACTTATGATTTCTGAATATGTGACCTTATGAGATTATAGTGATTCCCACAGGAACACTATAATTATTTGTCATATCATTCAATTTAAGTTTTGTGTTGTTTATGTTATATGAAAGAATGGCGAGATTAGTGGGAGTGATAAAGTTCAAGATGTGGTCATTCAGTGAATTATGATAAATTCCGAATGTTGGGATACCTTTGTTATTGAAGCATTTAACAATGAGGAAAACCCAGTGAATGATCATCTACTCCATGATGAAATATTGCCAATAATGAACTTGTAGATTAAGAAACTACATGATGACGTATAGAAAATCAACACATCCACAGATGGTTGGATTTTTTAATTTATGTTTTACTCGAAAAGAGGAAAGATTGTCATTGAACACATAGGCACTGATGTTATGATCTCAGACTTATTTACGAAAGCATTACCTCCTAAGACCACTATGAAGCATGCATGCTAACGGTTTAGGTCTTGAGGAGAGCTATTATGTTGTCTGCTTTATGTTTAGCCTTTGTTTGACATTTATTTGAGATCTCTTATGATTTTATATCTTTTATGTATTTTGTTTCCCTTGTGCACACACATTATTGTGTTGGGATTTATGATAACAAAATTAGTCTTTCTTTAAGACATTAAGGGACCATTATGAAAATTTCTACTTACGTTTATGGTTTAGCTATGAAGGTATTCAATGCAGTAGTACATGAAAGGGATCATGTTACAGAATGATTTGTGACCGCCATGACTCTCATCGATTACTACATTAGTCAAAACATTTATGATGACCAAATGAATGAGGTTTAGCATTTTATGTCGACCTTATGATTCCTGATAGAAAACATTAAAGGATTCAAATAACGACCAAGTGGGAGACTGTAAGAAAATTATTTCTTTCATATTATGTGGTCTTATATTAATCTGTTTTCTGATTGGAATATTGCTATTCCATGATATATTTGGTGACTTATTAAATAAGTATAAAAGAATATTTCCTAAAAATCTCTACTTTGATGGACGGTTGAGATTAATTCTACGGAAACTTAATGAGGATTTAGGTCCTCTCTCCACCTATAAATTGATGTCTTTGTTCCATTGAAAAGATATCCTTACTGTAAACTTATGACGAATCCTTATGAGCAACATCCTGATGAATTTGATGGCTGCCGATTTTACACAACACATAAGGTTCATAGGCAAGGGGAGAGAAACCTGAACTCCTACACAAGGCTCGCAGCAGGACATCAAGCTCTCCGCTACAATGAGCAAAGGTAAATAATTCTGCAAACCTTCATGATTCTATTATGTGATTGAATATGATGTTTAAAGATCCTAGGGACAATTATGTCATGTAAAATTATGCTTACATTTCTTTCTATATGGATGCATATATATCGAGTATCGATAGTACCGTCTCTTCCAATCAGATATCAAGGCCGAAAAATACAACGTGGGACAGTTTGCTCTCGCTTCTTCTGCCAGAACAAATATGAGTTGGTAAGAGCATCCAGAATGGTTCTGAAATAAGAAGTGCTCCTTAAGTGACACATCATCAATTTTAGAACACTACTAGTTTTAGATTTAAAGGTTCTATATTTTGTTAAAATATATTTTAGAATATGGATATTCTCTTAGTTTCTTCTGTTTAAAATATAATCTAAAAATAATTATTTACGGTCATTTTCAAATGAGTCCGTCTCTTGGGTGATCGTCACTCTATAATTACCAGACTTGTTTATAAACTAAATGACACGGAGGTCCTTAATTGCAATTTCAATAAATGATGAAAATCACGCGCTGGCGTGTGGCTACAACTTGAGAACTTATACTTTCGTGGTCCTTTTTATCTATTTTGTCATTTTCCTAGAAAAATGCTACTCCAGGCGCCTCCTTGCCTCTTTTTTGCTATCGATTTCTCACTTGCCTTTTTGCTTTCATTTTCCTACCTGCTACATTTTCTCACTCTTTTTCAAGAGGCCACCAACCACCATCTACAATTTCTTCATCAGTCTATCATCTTCGTCGAAACCTTGACAAGAAGGGATAAAAGGTGGCCAGTAAAGCTTAAAACATAAACAAAGTAAAATCTTGACAAGAAGGGATAAAAGGTGGCCAGTTAAGCTTAAAGCATAAACAAAGTAAAACCTTGACAAGAAGGGATAAAAGGTGGCCAGTTAAATTTAAAGCATAAACAAAGTAAAACCTTGACAAGAAGGGATAAAGGTGACCAGTTAAGCTTAAAACATAAACAAAGTAAAACCTAGACAAGAAGGGATAAAAGGTGGCCAGTTAAGCCTAAAACATAAACAAAGTATCGAGCGCAGGATTCCGCAGAAGTGATAAACTGAGCAGGATAAACTACGTTCGAGGAATCCTGCGCAGCTAATAAAGATACTCCCTCTGTCTCACCCCAAGCTGCACAGTTGACTTTTCAGAGTCAAACTTAGGAAACTTTGACTATAATTATAGGTCAATATATAAATGATAAAACTATTATATGAGATATCAATAGATTCATTATAACATCTTTTTTTCAAAAAGTAAATTTTTATATATTGTTTCTATATGTACTTAAAGATATTAATGGTCAAACACGATCATTGAAGACCGTGAAAAGTCAACTGTGCGGCTTTGGGTGAGACGGAGGGAGTACAAGGATTGAATGAATCAATTACCTTGAAACCGCGGGAAAAGACAATCGGAATGAGAAGATCGGAACTGCCTACCGCAATGACCGTTGTTACAGAAGCATCGAGCATATTCGCCGCGTCGTTGTAGAATCGCCGCTGCGTCGTTGTAGAATCGCCGCTGCGTCGTTGTAGAATCGCCGCTGCGTCGTTGCAGAATCACCGCCGCGCAGAATCGCGAAGCAATCGCTGCTTCACGTCGTTATAAATTCGGATACAGAAATCAGAAAATTACAATTGATTTCCGATTACAGAAAATCGAAGCCCAGAAATCGGAGCGTCGACGGTTACAGAAGGTCTTTGTGGAGGTTCTGAAATTGCAATCGATTTGGGAAAAAATGGATATATTTTTTTTTGAAATCAACACTATCATTAATATGGAAACAACGAGTTACACAACCTAAGCTTATAGCTTTGTCGTGTTCATTACTTACAACTAGTCTACCGACTTTTCATTATTCTAGCAAACACAAAAGACTTCTCTAAGAAGTTAACTATTTCCTCGACCACGCCTTTAATCTCCCATGGAGCTTCCTCCAGACTATTTAGCGCTGACACTAGTGTGGCTGAATGTGTAACAAGCAAATGTTTTGGGTCTGCACCCTACATGCTACTTTTAGAGCTCTCGAGTAGGCCATAGCCTCAGCCTGCAGTGGAGAAACACACGTGAAGAAGTCTGATCCCCATCTTTGATCATGACCATGTTCTGCGACCCTCATTATTGACCATGCTCCTGCCCCTATTTGTGCTCTTTTCTGATAGGAACCATGTACTTTTACAACAGATATATTACCTGGACTCCTTTGACTTGCGTCCTCTCCATTTTCAGTGCTGCCTGAGTAAAAAGCTTGTGGGAATTACTCTGTGTTTCTGACTTCCTTCTTCCTTATCAGGGCCTGATTCCTTTTGAAGTTTTGATCAGCAGCTATCACTCCTCCTGTGCAGTCCTGTTGTATTCCTTCCATCACCAGTTTGCATCTTTGTGACCGGATTTCCCAAAGCACAAATAAGGATATGTTCAAGCTTTCCTCTGAACTTAGACTTTCCATCCAATCTAGGAACCATTCTCCAAAACTTGTCGTTGCCATTGGTGGATGAAAGCCAGACTAAGCCCAAATATTCCTAGATTCAGAACAGTTTACAAACAATTGTACTTCATTCTCCATGTTGGCTGATCATCTTCTACATAAAGCTGATTGGACTATGTTTCTTCTTCTTAAATTAGCTGTTGTTGGTGCTGCTTTTTCTATTAGTCTCCATAGCAGAATAGTGATCTTATATGGAACTTTCAGATTCCATATTTTCTCTCATAGCTTCTTCCTCCTCAAGTCCTGACACCCTATTTCCTTTACTGCATAATGGTACCCCTTTCTCACTGTATAACTTTCATTGTTATTCATGAACCACAATGCTCTATCTTTTCTATCTCTTCATCTAGTCATATGTATAGCCTGAATATGCGGAATGATTTCAGTTGGGAATAAGGCCCTGATCAGAGGCATCCTCCACTTTCCCCTTTCAGTGATGAGATGGCAGACCTTTAAGTTAGTGTGGTGAGCAACATTTTGATCCCCCGCCAGCAGATTATTTATATTTGGAATCCACTGATCAGATATTGCAATGTCCCTGCCATCCCCTACCTGCCATGCAAGGTTCTCCAAAATCAGATCTTTCGCCCATAAAATTGGTCTCCATCCCCATGAGTCACCAGGTTTTGCCTTCACCTCTTTCAGATTTTTATCTCCTATGTACTTTGCTTTGTACACTTGCACTAGTAGAGAAGAAAAGTGTCTCACAATATTCCAGACATGTTTTGCCAACAAAGCTTTGTTCATACCCCCTGATGATCTTAATCCCAGACCCCCTTCTTGTTTAGACTTAGTAACATGTTTCCATGACCTCCAATGAATGGTTCTACCTTCAAGCTCACCACCCCAAATAAACCTTTCAGTCATCTTATCTAAAGTTCTTAGAACTTCCTTCTGAATTCTGAACACTCCTAAAGGATACACTGAAATAGAACTCAGTACATGTTGTGCCAGCATTATCATTCCTGGTAGATTTAGCAATTTGACCTTCCAAGAACCATATTTCTCCTTAAACCTTTTTATGAGGTTCTGAAAAATTTCTCTCCTCTGACCCTGATAATCAATCTGAATGCCTAGATACTTACCTCCTAATCCTTGGTGATGAATATTCAGAGAATATTGCCTATATTGTTTCATTTCCTGGAAGGTATTGGGGCTAAACAGAATTGAGCATTTGTCAAAGTTCAATCTTTGTCCCAAGAATCTAGCATAAAGGTCTATAGTTTTTGCGAGAGCATTTGTTGCTTCATACGTAACTTTAGTAAAAAGAATTGTGTCATCCGCATACATCATATGACTCACTTTGGGTCCATTTCTTGATAACTAAATTCCCAGTGAACTGATACTTTCCATCCTCTGTTCAAGCCACGCAGACTTGAACTGTTGTGATATGATAAACAAATATGGTGATAGAGGTCACCCTTGCCTGAGCCCATTGTCTGGAATAAAATATGCCGAAGTTTGTCCATTCACCATCACTTGATATGACACTGATTGTATACACCACATAATCAGTTCTATCCACTTCCTTGGAAACTGTATGTGTTCCAATACCTTTTGTAAAAATTCCCAGGAAATCCTATCATATGCTTTGCTCATGTCCAGTTTAAGGGCCGCTGCACCCTCCATTCCTGATTTCTTTCTCCTAATGTGATGCACCATCTCATGTGCCAGCAAGACATTTTCTGTGATATTCATTTTTGGTACAAAACCATTTTGATTATTCACCACTATAGAACCAATGCTGCTCTTTAACCTTCTAGCTAAGATTTTGGCAATAACTTTATATTTCACATTGCAGAGCGATATCGGTCTAAAGTCCCCTACCTTCCTAGGCATCTTAATCTTTGGGATGAATACCAGTTGTGTCCTGTTCCAGCTTGGGGGGGATTTTCCACTCCTTAAACAATCTAGAACATTTTCTGCAAAATCCTTCCCTAAAATCTTCCAGTATTGTTTATAAAAATCAACTGGAAGTCCATCTTCTCCTGGTGATGTCCAAGACTTCATATTTCTCACCGCCTCCCACACTTTTTTTTCATTGAAGTCTCTACTCAGTTTCCTCTGCCGTGTCACCGACAGCCTTTTTTTGTTAGCCCTTAAGAACTCCTCCATTAATTTGAATATCTCCCGCATTAGCCAACGGATACCATGCTGGAGTAACGAAGATTGATTTGATCTGTTTTGTCACTGACTCCACTATCCCTTGCTCCTATGTGATCCAAATTCCTTCTGCTTCGTCCACTCCTTGTATCAGGTTTGTGTTCTTCATTCTCGTCACCCACTTGTGAAAAAATGCAATATTTCTTTCTCCTTCAGCCATCCATTTCACTTTTGCTCTCTGTTGCCAATATCCAGCCTGATTCTCTAGCAAATCCTCTAGTTCATATGAAATAACTCTTATTTTTTCTTGATTCCTTAGAGGATCTTGGCTTTTCTGTAAGTATTCTAACCTTTCCTTAAACTCCTTAATTCTTCTTTCCATATCTTCAAAAGTTCTCCTATGCCAATTAGTCATGTGTTCTAAGGTTATTCTCATGCTTTCATCTAGCATTTCAATTGACATCAGGTCCTCCAGATAGGGCTGTTCAAAAAAATCGGACACTAGTGCAAAACAGGTAATTTAAGGCGGTTCCAACGTACCACAGAAGGCACAAAGGAACCGCCTTCTGTGGCCGTGCCTTAAATTTTCGGGTTTTTTAAGGCGGTTCGGGGAACCGCCGTCCTTTTGAAGTGTTTTTCGAACTCGCAAAGTATTTCGGTGACCTGTCATGCGAGTTCGCAAGTGTCAAAGCCATCAGGCTTTAACCCCGTTTTACGATATCGATTTCCTCCAGACTAAGGGTTTAAGACGGTCGCGATATCGAAACAAAAATACGAACGACAGTATTTTCGAATTCGATGAAGAGTCCGAGAAAGATCGAACTCGCACACAATATGATTACTGAAAACAAATTAATCACATTTTCGATATCGTTAGGGTTTAAGGTAGATATCGATATCGTAATCAATTAAAGCAAATAAAAGCACTATAATTTTGTTTCGACTTCGAATCTATAGTGCCTTATTCTCGGTACCGATAACCGTTTAATACTATTGCGATATCGAAAAGAAAATTCGACCGACAGTAGTTTCGAGTTCGATGAAGAGTACGAGAAAGATCGAATTCGCAAATAATGTGAATTTTGAAAACAAAATAATCCAACTTTCGATATCGTTAAGGTTTAACGTTAGTTTCGATACCGTAATAAATTAAAGAAATAAAAACCTAAAGAATTTGATTTCGACTTCGAATCTATAATCCATTATTGTCGGTACCGAAAGTTCGCAACGACGTTGTTGTTGATTGATCAAGTGTTCTCGATATCGAAACTCTTCACATATAAAATACGATATCGTACGTTATTAAACCCTAACCTTTATGTTGTTCGATATCGCTTTAGAAATCGGGTGATCCCCTGTGTCAAGATCCGAGAGCAATCGCGATATCGACATATATTGTAGATATATTCGATTTCGAAACGAATATATGCAGTTACTATGTCTGAAAATATATTCGATATCGGAAAATGTATATATACAGATGCGATATCGCATATATCTTATTGATACTTATTTCGATATCGTAAGGTCTTTCTGACCATTTCCAAAAATACTACATTAGGCAAAAAAGGTGGCCTTTGCATAATTACCATTAAAACGCCATCTACGATCACAACAACAAACCTAAACTATCCTTTACCCTAAACCTATGGTTCTACAAGGGGGGTTGCTATAACCCGGCCACGTACCATAACAAGGTGGCGTGCGAACTTATTTCTTGCATCATTCAATTCGGCAAGGGTGTAGGGAGTTTGGTCATCCTCAAAAATCTGCAGTTTTGTGGATTGAACAAGGAAGGAATAAAGTCATGTCAACTTATATTATAAAGCAAATGAGTGATGGAAATACATTATGGCGAAGAAAATGAACCTACTTGACGAAGATCTAGATTGTCCAATGTAAGAGACTCAACACACTTGTCGGCAAATAAGAATGCGTAGTAGCCGCATTCCCAATTAGATCGTTGTCTCTTGTACTTTGTTTTGTTGAAAATACAAGGATGGTAGTTAGACAATGATTATTCACGAAACAACACAAAATGCAAATAAATGAAATTGCTTACCGTTATTTGTATTAGTTCAAAAGGTTGAAGTGTGTTATCATTCACCTCATGCATAACCACCTCTAGAAGATCGGCGAAGGATTTGGTTGGTGGATTGTTTAGAGAATCAATCCAATACACTCGTTTTTGCTCCGGAACCATAGCAACAAAACGCCAATGGGCACTATTTAAAATTAAGATCATCATATTATATAAGACATTTACATAAGTTTTGTAATGAAGTATATAGAAAGTTGATTACCCTTGTAAGTAGGGGCCTATGAATATCTTCTTGTTCCCCTTACGAAGTGCATTGGTAAGATATTCATGTTGACTTGTCGGGGGACTACCTTCAAATATAGTCATGGATCCGGGACATAGGAAACCCATCCAATCTTTTCCCTTTTGCCTTGACTTGTGACACATGTATCTTATTGAGGAAATGTAAACAATTAGTATGGAATGTTAAATTTATGGAATATTTATTGTTATATAATAATGAGAAAACTTACGTTTGATGTAGTGATAGCATAGTGGAGTCCAATTGTTCCATATTCCATAAATGCTTGAAATCATCCAAGGGAACCCTCAAGGCCCTTCTCTTTCCGAACACATTCTCGTTACACGAAAATAGATATGTTGAATTTTTGTCTTGGTGGTCTAAGTATTCAAATAGTGTTCTAACGAACATAGGTAGTGCCTTTAGAAATTCAAGTTCTTGCTTAGGGTTATAAGTGGTGGGGTATTTTTTGGGTATTGTTGGGTTCTTCAACTCGGGAGACTTTTTCCTATGGGGTATATCATTACAATTTCCATCAACTATCAACCAAAGAGGCCAAATAACAAACCTTGCTACGGCTTGCCCTACCATAGTTGCGTCCCCTTCGGCCATTGGTAATAGTGCCAATTTGTCTATTGCCCTTCCTATCCCAACTCTACCAAATCCCAAAGGAATCTCTTTGAAATGGTGTGTGCGCATTTGTTGATCAAAAGTTCCATTTGCAACATGCCTAGGGGGTTCGTTGGGACCAACATCAATGAATAGCTTGTATGTCGATATCTAATGACAATATAATCTAAAAGTTAATGATAAAAAATGTAAACATAATGAACTAACATTGTAAGTGTAGGAATTACCTTAAGATTGGTTGGTTTGGAAGTGATTTCTTTCCCTTTGCCTTCCAAAGGTTGTTTTGGCCCTACCTCAACATTGCCAACGATTACCTCGAGTTCATCGTTAACCGGTGAATGATGTGATCCCCTTGATGATGGACGGCGTTCACCAACAACGACATTTTCTTTGGGGGTATGGATGTAACCCATATGTTGTGCCATTGATTGTACTTGGGTTCGCAAGTCCTCAACATCTACATTTATCCTCTCAATCGTCTCGTTTTGCAATCGGATTGTCCTCTTGGCGACGTAGAGTTCCGAAGGCTTGGACTTTCCATTACTTCGCTTAATTCCGAAAACCTCTCTTTGATTCAAGTAGCTACCTACACCCCTAGCTCTCCCGGGATGATCCTTACCAACGGCTTTAGCCAATATATCACACTTACCAACGGGTGTAAATAGGCCCTCCTTTTCTTGAACGACAACCTCTTCCTACAAACAATATATACATTATTTGGAGTATATATTGACAACCCTTGTATTAAATGTTAATAAAAAAATATAATAAATCATCTTACCACTTTTTGAACGGCTTGTTCAACTTCGGGTGTTGTGTATTTGCCATCGCTTTTCATCCTACCTTTAATAAACATCTCATGCCGGGGAATCTCATCATGCTTCAATGGTATCACCTTCTCGCGTGCCTCTTCTTCCGTCATCCCGCCATCAACCAATTTTTTAGTTTCCACTATGCATTTCTCCTTAGAAATCTTTTTCCCCAAACCTACATACCCCGACCTACTCATAGTGTGATGGAGTTTATTGGCTTTTGCACATTTTATTTTCACATCTCGGGTGCCCTACAATAAATATGATGGTGTTAGTATTAGTTAAAATTTGCAAGATAATAATAAGATAACAAAAGTAATCAACTAAAGTAATGAACTAACATCGGATTCATGTTCGAGAGTCCTCGTCTTGAAAATTTCCCAACTAGATTCAAGAATGTAATTGTGTTTTACGAGAACGTTTTGACCAACTCTCTTCCCTCCCTCGTATATGTAGTCCTTGGCCAATCTATACTTGAAATCTCGGCTTGCCTTAGACATTATGTTCATAGCCTTCTTCTTGACGGCTTCCTCATCCGAAGCTTCAATCTCAAAGGGTTGCTTGTATATATAAAGTTAAAAAACTTCAAATTTAAAACTAGAACAACAAAGTAGAAATTGATAATGAAATTAAGGTATTGGCAAAGATGTACCTTACACTCTTCATAAAGGGAATCCCTTTTTGAAGAATCCACTTGCTTCCATGACTCATTTTTAATGTCCACTCTAGTTTTACCTTTGCTTCCACACCAACTTGACCAAAATGCCCGCTCGTCGGAAATAGCCACACCATTACGGTCAAACTTCATAGGAGTTTTGATTTCATTATTCCTACGCCTTTGCAAAATGCGACAATGCTCTTGTGCAAGTTTGCTTCCACTAAGTTTCTCCCTTCCACTATTGACTACACTCTTTGTGTTATCTTTGGGTTGTTTAGATTTATTGTTTGGTCGGTCATCTTTACTATCGTTTTGACGTTTATTGTTAGTCATAGCAAAGTCCTACAATAACAATGACCTAGATTTATAACTATTACCAATTTTCCCCATGAAGTAGTAGTCATGGGTAAAAAAAAGTTTATCCTCCCATTCATGCATCAAATAAGTAACTCTATCGATTGATGTATAACCTATGTAAGAGTAAAGATAAACCAAAGATATCATATCAAGAACAACACACATTAAAGCATAACCCTATAATGCAAGCATAAAACTAAAACCCTAGGTCATTATGAAATATTGAAATACTCACCCTTAGTAGGAATTTGATGTTTGGGGTGTACTAACCAACCTTCTCAACCAAAGCCCAATGGTTTAACACACCCCTTTGGATCTCACCAAAGCTTATATGGTTGATCTTGTGGAGAAATGGGTGAACAAAACATCCAATCTTGAAAAGATAGTGAGAGAAAACCAAGGAATACAAGAACCTTTGGGTGATGGATTGCAAGGATAGTTGTTACAAAAGGAATTTGGAGGGAAGAAATGGTGGGTAGAGTTGTATTGTAGTGTTTGAATTGCAATGAATGCTCTGAAATGAGAGAAGGATTAGTTTTGGTGTGTTTTGGGTATGTTTGACCCGAACACCTAACTTTTGACTCGCATTAAATGCACTGGAAGAATCATATTTCGATATCGCAACTTCAGTTCGGTATTAATTTTAAACTTTGCGATATCGGATACATACATATGCAGGGTTTAGGGTTAAAGGTCAATGAGGTCAACGTGGGTATCCAACGGGTAATACCCGGCTCCAGTTTCTGATCCAATCTAAAAGACAACTAGTTTACGATATCGTTTATTTAGTATTATATGAATACGATATCGAAACACATTTTCGATATCGAAAGTATATAACATTGGATTTGGGAAAATACATATTTATTAACAAATTGTAAATGAATAAATTTTATTATGTGTATATACTTAGGGTTTAAATTGTGTGTATGATTAAGTTATAAGTAAATTTTATTTTGACAATATAAGATAAATTGAGATAAGCCTTACTAATTAATGTTATAAAAAGAACTATTGAATAGGATTGTGTTAATTGAAAAAAATAGAGATGATGTGAAATTTGAATGTACTGTCTTGTGTCTTATAAACGTCGGAAAAGTATGATTTAAAGTATTGAAAGGTTAATGAGGTCATATATGTAGTTGATTGGTTGGAAGTACATACATTGACTACTACTGTATTGTGAATTAGTGTGTGTTATACTGGTTGGTTACCAAAACATGATATAAATGTGAGTAGACTTTTGGTTTTTATAATATATGAATTTTCACTTGTAAATACCACTAGTTTGTTTGTAATAATAATTATTATTATGTTCACGTAAAACCCCTACAAATCAAATGTTCACGTAAAACTATATCATCATCATAATAGGCATTGTTCTTACAATCTTTGCATGGACATCTAACACCCTCAACCTCTTTGCTCTTAGCATCCTCAAACGCAACATTAATAAATTCATCAATCAAACCACAATACTCAAGAGACAATCTATCATTTCTCCTAATAATTTCAACTCGATCCATATCAACAACGTCCAACTATGGGAACCCACTCGCACATTCAACAACAAACTCCTACGGAATAAACGATAAAACACAACGTCAAAATCAATAATTTCACATACAAATCAATGGTAATTTCCATATCTCAAAAAACAATTCAAATTTCATACCTTTTAGAGCAAGCTTATGGTATAAATCCAAATAACCGACTATAGAGCCTGAATCCCTTACAATGGAGTGTGAAATTTGAAACAAAATCTTGGAACAAAATACCCACACAAGAAAATAGCTTAAAAGCTCACCATTGACTAGTTTGAACCTTAAATTTCGACAATCCCGACATTTTTCGATATCGCAATGTCTCCGTTTTCAATCGAACAGGTTTTCGTAATCGAATGGTTAGAACTAAACCCTATCAAAATCACATTTCGATATCGTACATTGTGTTTCCATATTTTCGATATCGCGCGTAGTGTCTCGTAGTTCCCTGTCTAGGACGGCGACAAACATTTCGATATCGCAAATATGTCCAAGTTATCTACGATATCGCCATATATGTTAGTTACATGACAACAAATAAACGAGTTCGCATCTTAACTGGTTACTGCTAAGCCATTAAATTAATTCGATATCGTTCTTCAATATATTATATCTTCGATATCGCGAAACCGTTTTATTTTAATTTCGATATCGCGAAGCAATAGACGTCTTGAAACCCCAACAACTAGGCGATATCGAAAATGGTATACATTTTTAAGCGATATCGCCACATACCTTTCTCCTTCGAAAAATAAAATGATTTTCTTGAAACCCTAATACTTTTCTCATTCGAAAAATAAATTAAACCAGAGGAAATGCTTTTCTCATTCGAATAATGGCAGTTTTTAAGGCACTATTTTTTTTAACCGGCTTGAGTCAATGCCGTTGATTGATTTAATGGATAAATGGTTTTGATTTGTTAGTAACAGCCAATCCAAGAACATAAAAAACAATATGTTCTAGCAAAGCCATGCAAATAAAGAACTTCATACATGTCCGTGAACAAAAGTTTAATATATTAAATATAAATCGCCCTTGACATGGCGGTAACAAATGTCATAAACATTAAAAACGAAAGGGGAAAAAAAACCGCCCTTGACATGACGGTATAAAAATTGTTAACAGTTAAATAAATGTAATAAACTTAAACATTAGAATCATATTCTTCGTCGGAGATGTCGCACATCAAGAAGTTGCCACAGTTGAAATGCAAGGGACGATGGATTAGTGTTCGATTCACACACTGCTCACCATACTCAGCCACCTGTTTTTCAAACCATTTAAGATCCTCTCGGATCTCCTTCTCAGCCCTTTTAATCCCTCTCTCAACAGCACGTTCCATCTTCTTGATTTTTTTCTGCACAATTAAACAAAAATTGCGTTAATCTTGGACCACACCTTAAAGGATAAATATATATATATATATATATATATATATATATAAACGAATCAAACAAAAAAACAAAATTCTTACTTCACAACGGAGAACACGGTCATCAAACATAGACTTTGTAAGAAGGACTACTGGGCGCTTTCCATCTAAATGATAAAAAGTTGCCCAGCCATACTTTCGTAGTTCTAACTCAAAGTCATCCCTTTGATTCTCAATCTGCCGGCGCATTCTTGCTTTACGCTCCTCCCACTCTACAAGGAAATGTAGAAATTAGAAAGAGTTTCTTCTCTACTGCCACAAAAATAATAAAATGACAAATTCGAATTTTTATTACCTCCCATCATCTTTATTCTCATGGTGACAACCTCCTGTTCCATAGTAGCCCTTCGTTGTTGCGCCTGTACTGAAAGACCTCCATTGTTAGCCATTTGAAATCTGAAAAACTAAATTTGTATACAACAAAGGATGTGAATGACTTTGGTCTTCATCTTGGCCCTTTAAATAGAGTTGAAGAGGACCTAGATACACACAATTCAATTAATGTTGGGAAAATGAAAGGTTTTCAACACATTAACTTCACATGAATGAATTTTGTGCTCCTCAATGTATTGACTTTTCGATTTCTCCATGATGCTTTCACAAATCCAACGAATCTGAATTCAAGCAAACCAACAAATACTATAACTTGAAGCAAATACAATGAATACGAATTCAAGCAAATACAATTCATGGAGTGTTTTTGTTACATATTGGTGTTGATATGATTTGATAGTCAATTTTAATACAAAAATGCCAAATTGGGGTGAAAATTTAACATCATAAAAATGGTATAACTTTTATAAAAAACTGACCAGAACATGTTATCGATTTCGAAAATACAACACAAAACATACTTCGATATCGCATATATATGTCTATATATATACGATATCGAACTAGATATCGTAGGGTGTCACAGGGATCTAACCGACCATGTTTTCGATATCAAACTTAAAGGCAACACATTTCTCGATATCGATTATAGTTTCATTGCAGCATCAAACTTCCTGTTCGATATCGCAACATAATTGTATATTAACGGCGATATCGCAACATAATTGGTGTCTTGAAACTCTAACATGCAGGCGAGATCGAAAACTATATATTAATATTAGCGATAACAGTTTCATATTATTAAGATTTTCGATATCGAAAGTTGGTATTATTTACGGCGGTTCTAAGATAACCGCCGTAAATACAAAGAACAACCGCCGTAGAATCTTCGCCTCCGCCACAGCTGAATTAAACCGTCCGAAATAACCTTTCGAGTTCGAAAACTTCTTCAATTTAAGGCGGTTCCTTCCTGCAATGAGGAACCGCCTTAAAAACGTGCCTTCTTTTACCTGTTTTGCACTAGTGGGAAAACCGTAATCCGACCGAAACCGAACCGTTATTAGAATAGGTTAATAGGCTGACAGGTTAATAGGTTTAAATCGGTTCGGTTAAACGGTTTTGCAAGTTAAACGGTTCGGTTTATGGATTCAAAATTTTAATACCGGTTAATCCGGTTAATCCGTTTAACCATTTAATATTTTATATATTAATTGTTATATATTTATATATATATATATATATATATATATATATATATATATATTTAGACTTTCTAAAGTCCAAGTCCATAGAGTTTAATGCGCTTTGACCCTTTAACTTTAAAAATTCTTAAACCCTAATATAAAAGGGTTTAGGAAACCATTCACGATTCTCACTTCCCTTTGTAATTGTACGTCCGCCGACCCCTTTTTAATTGTATGCCCGCCGACCTCCGAATCGTACGCTGAGAGCTCCTCCGCCGCACCGCACTTACGGGCTACGCCCACACCCACTGAGTCCTCACCAAGGTCCGTTGCTTCTTCTTTATTGAATGATTTAAAATAACGTATTGATATATATTGTGGATATTAACCGTCGGTTTGCTGATTTTAGTATTATGTCGATGAATCTGCCTATTATGGTGTTTTAATTTGGTTCTTAACTCGTTTTCATGGTGTTTTTGTTATTTTACCGAAATTTAAAATAGATTTCTTATATCTCGATAATATTCCCTTGAATATGATTCTTGTAAGCTATTTCTAAAAGTCCTGTTTTATTCAACATTCTTGTATTCCTTGTTTTGATTCAATGTTGTTATATGCCCCGTTTTATTCATGGTTTTCTCATTCTATCAATCGTAGATGGATTCGACACCAAATGATGATGTTCCGGAGTCACAAGTTGAGGTTGATGGTAGTACGACTAATGGGGTAAGTGATGTGTCTAAACGTAAGAGAAAGGTTCGTAGGAAAACTTCAGAGGCATGGGATCATTTTGAAACTTTAATTGATGAGAAAAATGTTCAGAAAGCAAAGTGTATTCATTGTGGGACTACCTATTGTTATACTTCAACAAATGGAACTATAGCCTTGAATAATCATCTTACTAGATGTGAGGAATTACCTGGGAATAAGAAAGATGATAAATCTCTTTGATTCATGTCAAATTGTATGCAAATTTTGGATTGAAGGATTTTGGAGCTCGAAGGTTTTGCATCCACTTGGAGTAGTATTTAGATGATTCAAGAATTTGATGTTTGATCATTTTGTATGGCAGTTGAATTGACAAATAAATTTTCGTAGTTGAACTTGAATCATGGACTTTCGTAAAAATTTCTACCACGTCGGCAGTATTTTAGTGGTGACATTTTGATATTTGTGGTAGTCTCCCCTCTAGAGTGAATTTGTTCATTTTCTCTTTCCTCTTGTATTGTATTTCATTTTTTAATTTATTGTCAAAGTGATCGATAAGTGTGTAAACCGACTATAACCGTGGAACCGAAAGAATAAACTTAAACTGATAATAACCCAACCGATATAACTGATAATACTATTGGTTGGTTAAAAGGTTTTCTTTCTAATTTGATAAACCGGTAGAAACCGAACCGTTTAACCTGTAAATCTATTAACCAACCGTTGAACAGCCCTACCTCCAGAATTCTATCTTTCTGACTTTTCCACACCTTTGTTATTATTTCCTCCGGTGGTTCCAATTTCGCTCAAAATGCCTCAAATCTGTTTCTTCTGGCTTTCTTCCTTAGCTTCGGCTTTGATTCCAGTATTAGCGCACCATGATCCGAGTGAAATATAGGCAAATTGTTCACCAATGTCTCTGGAAATCCATCTCTCCACTTTTTATTTGCAAAGCATCTATCCAGTCTTTCCAGCATTGTGCTGGAACTTTCCTCTTGTTCGACCAGGTGATCCACAAACCTTTATTCCTGATTTCCACCAAATCAAACTTCTCTATTATGTCATGGGTGCCAGTCGACAAATCCTGTGGGACTGGCACTCCACCCTTCTTGTCTTGTTGGTTTAGAACCTGATTATAATCCCCCAAGATTGCTGATAGAAAGTCCCTAATATAATCAAAAGACAAGATTTTATTCCACACCAAAGAGCGCTCCGCCACCTCAGGAGCCCCATACAAGAAAATCAGGCATCTCTTAATTTGATCAGTGCCTGTTACAAAAGCTGAAATGAAATTTTCTGACTTATCTATTACTTCTACTACTACAGCATCAGTCTAGAATAGTGCTATCCCCCTGATCTTCCTACTGCATCTACAATATCTACCTTGGTGAAGTATGTTCTTTCCATCCACTTAGTGATTCCTTCCTTTTGCATCTTTGTTTCAAAAAGACATATCACTTCTGGTTTCCATTGTTTCAGCAGTTGGTCGACCCCTCTCTTTGTAGAGACCTTGTTCAGGCCCCTACAATTCCAGGTACCGCCTATCATGGCCCCTGTTGGGGTTGGTCAGGTTCAACCCTCAAAAACCTCAGCGGTGTCTACCTTAGTGCACTTGATCTTTTAGCACTACAGGCCGTGTCCTCCTGTTCAGCTTCATCATTTACTTCTTCATTCTTTTGGGCACCTCCACTCACATTGGTTCGAATCCATCCTCTGATTTTCGCTTCCCCCACTTCTGGATGTATTTCTTCTTCCTCATTAAAGCCCCACCTGTGGATGAGTCTCTTGCTTCTCTTTGGCTTACCTTGTCCCTCACTACCTTCATGTTCTTCACCTTCTGATCTTGATCTTTTCACTCCTCTTTACTTAGAGTGTTCCAAGCATGGTTCTGAAATCGCATTCTCGTATAGGAGTGATCTCCAAGTCATTGGGCGGGGGCTTCTTTCCCAACTTTGTCCTATGGCTTCCATCCCTTTCCATGCTTCCTCCAGACGTGCTTTCTTATTGCTTGGTTCCCCATTCTCTCTTTTCTTCCTCTAAGCTTGAAAGAGTTTCTTATATTCCACTGATGTCATCAATTTCCTTGCCCTTACCTGAATCTTTCTCTGATCATTACTCCTCTCCTCATTTGTTGATTCCTCCACGCCCCTCTTCCTTTTCTGTTCTTCTATACTCCTCTCATTTCTTCCAATGCTCATATTCTCAGCATTCACATCAATTTCCTGATGTCGTTGGATCTCAACTCCTTCCTGCTCCTCATGTTCCTTACTTATCTCCATTGAAGCTGTCATATGGATTTCACTAGACAGCTGCTCATCTACCGCTTCATCAGTTGCCACTTTCTCCAGAAAGCGCTTGATCCTTTCTTGTAACGATTCAGAGTTTACTGAACTATCCGTTAACACATGGCGGTCTCTTCTTTCCTCCTCTTCTTGCACTTTTTCATCTGGTGAAATGACTATCACCTTTTCCTCCTCCCTGGCATGCGAAACCTCTATGTTAATTTCTTCCTCCGCAGCAACTACAATCTGTTCCAACCTTTCATCTCCAGCCCGCCTCTGCTGAATTGGTACATGTTCCTGTCCTAACTGCATATCTCTTAACTGTTCTCCCTGTGCTTCCACCTGATCTTGCATCATCCTTTGTACCTCATGTATATCTCTATCTTCAAAATCTTCTGCTCTGACTGGAACTTGATCTTGCCTTTGTCTTATGGGAATTGTGTCCTCCCAAAGCCTCATCATATCACCAATGTTAACTGATGGCTCTCTTTCCTCCACCAGTTGGTCAATCTCCATTTGTTGTAAACTTTTTGCCTCCTCATCCTCATTTTGTTGTTCTGCCTCCTATGGATTCTGCCTCCCAAAATGAGGATCGTAAAAATCCTGTTGGTGAACTTCATAGCCCAGACCTCCCTCCGGCCCCACATAATCCTCACGCCTCCCTATTTCATCTTCATAAACTGAGAAGATGAAACCCTCATGAACATCCGCATCTGCCATAGCTCTATACCTTGCCCATCTCGTATCCATGTAGTTCTCCAGAATGTTCGTGTTTCTACGCTCATGCCTATTCTTATGGGTATTCATATATGCAGGAAACAACTCCCTCCCCTCATCAAAGGCTATGTTTGTGCCTCTTTCTGCATTGTGTCTTCTTATCTTTCTATCCAAAAACCTATGGAGATCCATATTATTCATTATTGGACATCTATGAATAGGATGTCCAATAACCCCACACCTTCTACAGAACCTATGCATTCTCTCATATCTCATCTGCAGCCAATCCAACTTTCCAGAGACTAGCATTGCAAAGAAGCCTGAAAGCAGTGGTTCCCCTGGTCTTATCCACATTGTCGCCCTCAAATACTTTATGTTCCTTGCTGGCCTTGCATCAATGTCCACATCTATGATCTCTCCTGCCATGTTAGCTGCTCTAATTGCTGCCATTGGATCAAAATACTCCCCCGGTAAGCCATGAATCTGCACTTCCACTTTCACTTTCTCCACCTTGACTCTTCTTAGAGGAATTCCGGCTCCATATCTCTTTAATGCTAACATACCACCATTCACCACATATGGGTTCCTATGCAGCGTTGCCAAGGCCTCCTCTCTAGTTCTAAACTTTATGACGAAGAACTTATCACACTTATGAATCACCTCCGCCTCTAGTCTCCAATATTCTCTCACATATGCATCCATTGTATCCAGACTGAAGTCCCTTTTATCCAACCAGTAGGCCAGTAAGCAGTTCTGCGCCGTCTCCACCGAGCTCGCTATGTCCTCAGGATTGAATTGCAACACTCCTACTCTCCTCACCGGCCTAACAATATCATCCAGATCCTGGTTCCATGCATGATGATCCCTCCGTTCCTCTGAGTATTCAGAACCAGAGAATAACGGAAAGAGCTCTTGGCGTGTGTTTGATGACCCAAAAGACATCTTGGATTGAAAATGTGGTTTTTTTCTATGAGATTTTGTTCTGAGACTATTATGTTCCTTTCCTCTTGTTGCAGTTCTACTTATAAGCTTTTCTTCCCCTCCTGGCCTTTCAAATTCTGACTGTTTCCCCCCACCATCTCGATTTCTCCACTCCCATGCACGCTCCATTATTACTTTCTTATGTAATCGAAAGATACCCCCTAGCGTAATTGCCAAAACCTACTTTCTAGCCTTAATTATCCAAATTCAAGCTAGAAAAGTTATCAGAAAAGTACCTTTTTGTGTTATCGAGTCCGACGGTGCTTCAAGTTCCCACGCACTGTCACCAATCCGTCTCGATGCCTTGTAGTTGCAGAGAAAGGCCCTTTTGCCTCTGTTCCCACCGCGCTGCCTGCCTTATACTCGTTTGTTTTTTCCACTTCCTCTTGACCGAGCTCCTCCTTGCTCTCACGCAACCAACATTAGATTCCTTTAACTCGTAGCTAGTGATGATTATCCCTCTCAGAATGCTAAAGACTCTGTCGAATTCCTGTTTCTTGAGCTTGGATTATCAAATCAATCTGATTAATTTGGGGGAAATTGAAATTAGCTTCTTCAATACGATAAAAGTGTTTTTGATTCTCTCTAATTTTTAGAGAGAGAAAGTGTTCACAAGAGCGGAAAAAAAAAGAAAAAAAGGATTTTATGAAGATGTGGTTGATTATATAGAGCGCGTGTTTCTATGTGCCGGGTCGGAAGATGGGTCGAACCAACCCGCGAATTTTGGCACCTATTCTCTTTATTTGCAGTTCAGTCCCTGGTCACTATATACTAACGGTCACTTCCAAGACTTATCATTTTCGAATATCACTTAAAAGTGATTAAATTGATTTTTATAGCCCCAACTTTGATCATTTGGGCAATTTTTAGCCCTAACAATAAAAGTGCCTAATTCCTAGCCCCAACATTACAATTTGATCCGTTTATAGCCCCTGGGCCATTTTTTGCAAACTCTCAGGGTATTTTTGTACTTTCCATCCAAGAAACCTGGTCGGAAAGATCATCAAATATAACTCCGGGGAGGTTACGTGGCTGCAGTCTTCGTTCTACGGCGGTGGCGGTTCAGGTTTCGACAAGGAACAGAGCAAGAAAGTCATCGCTGTCGCAGCTGACGCTGCAATCGCTGCTGCACAGGCAGCGGCGGCCGTCGTCAGGCTGACCAGCCACGGCCGGGGAATAACGATGCCCGGCGGCGGAAACCGGGAGGAGAATTGGGCGGCGAAAAGAATTCAAGCCGTCTCCGTGGATACCTGGTAAGATTCTCAATCAAAATAAAATTCTAATTTTGTTGGCATCCATTCACTGTTTAGGCATGATTTTTGCCGGCGGAGTTTGAACGGCTAATCGATGATCTTTCCGACCAGATATTGGTTCTTGGATGGAAAGTACAAAAATACCCATGGGGTTTTGCAAAAAATGGCCTAGGGGCTATAAACGGATCAAATTATAATGTTGGGGCTAGAAATTAGACACTTTTATTGTTAGGACTAAAAATTGCCCAAATGATCAAAGTTGGGGCTATAAAAATCAATTTAATCCTTAAAAGTTTTCTAAAATTTAAAAATGCCACTACTCTCCAATCCAAAATTGAGGGCCACACAGCATCAAACAAACATGGCAGCTGGATAGATTGTGTGAGAGTCTCTCTCCCTCAAGAAACGAACATGGCTACTGGACTGGACTCGCTGCACTTTCTTCCATTTTGACAGCCTTAAGCTCCCCAAATGCGAAATTTCCCGTGGCCCTCTTGCATTAAAACCCATCTCCAAGGCCACTTCCGAAGACACTCCCGCAGGTAATTTGATCATATTTTTCATTTGGAAATGTTCAGTTATGCAGTTTATGGTGGAACTTGCACATTAATTGTTGATGGGTTATTAGCTGAAGATTAGTAACCTGGAATCAAGGGCAACCAAATTTTAGGATTCATTTTGTGGGAACCTATTTATTAAAGAAAATATAGAAAGCACATGATGTTAAGGTCTTAGTTGAGGGTGCATTTCCTGGTTCACACATAGCAAATGAAAGAGAGACTCATCTTTTGGTTTGAGGACTGTTTTATTATATATGCTTTTATTTGGCACATTGCTTGTATAGTTATATGAATTCTAGCTTAGTAAATAATGTTCTCAGGAGTTGGACTTGCTAGTTCTATAGGTTGTCATGTCTTGAGATTGGATGATAGTATAAAACTAAAATAAACCTACCAAACTATGGATGATCAATGCTGTAGGGATAGAGAGGGTGTATAACTACATCATTAGTATTCTTACATGTGATGGTATTAATCAGTAAACGCATCTTCTACTTCATCTTAAATAGTTCAGTTTAATGCATATACTACAGCACCATGTGATGGTCTTATAATGATTACTAATATACTACAGCTATTTTTGGGCACCATGTGGTGATTTTATAGCTTTGAATTGTTAACTGTCTACGCAAAAAATTGAACGTGATGAGGTAAGGTGATAAGAGAAGATCAGGGATTTAGAAATGACTTATTTTACCATTTGCTCATGCGTACATGTTCTTGTGGTGTCAATCAAATGCTCCAATATAGGTTTGTTTTGTCAGAAGTTTGTATTTTTCTGCTGCTGTGATCTTATCTTAGCTGTGCTTGGGTTTTCTTTATAAGTTTATTCCATCTTCCGTTTTGGAACCCTTTATAGTATTTATCAAACAAATGTGGGATAGGATAATTCTCTCATTCCTTTTCGTATTACAAATGACTCAAAGAATCTACCTCAGTGACACTGGAATTCGGACCTCAGTGCCACTTGAGAGGCACAATGCACACAAGAGCATACACTTCAATCTTCATAATCACAAAAGATTCTTTTGTCAGTATGACTTACATGAAATCTGTTAAGCTTTCTTTCTCAAGATACATGCCATGGTTGTTAACTTTATGCATTATCATATAGCTCTCTGTGATTTTTTATTTAGCGTTATTTTTCCCAGTGTTAACTGTAATAGTAATAGGTCCTGGCGATAATTTTCATTGATTGATTTTGGCAACAGGTCCTGCATATAGCCAATACTTGAAAATCAAGGATCAAGCAGTAACCTAAGGTCAAGCAATCTGTAAAGGAGACACTCTGACTTTGGGAGACGGATATCAGTTTGGTTCTATTAGCCGAAGGGATGTAATGGGGCTATTGGCTTCTCGAGTATTATATTAGTTTCATGTTCTGCAGATGCAGATGAATTGCCTCCAGAACAGAAACCTAAGCTCTGCGATGATGATTGTGAGAAGGAGCTTGAAAATGTATGGTGAGAGTGCAATCCTCTTTATTAATAATAACTAATCACACTGCTCTACCCCTGATAACATTTTCTGATCCATATTTAAACATTTCTCTATAATTTTACCATCGGTATAAGAATTCTGATTTCCAGTTAGCCAAAGCTCTTTATTCAGTAATGTGATTGATATCTGTGAAATGGATAACCTACAGACCTTCTAAACAACTTACACAACTAGATAATTTCTTTCAGTGAAGATGAATAATGTGATAAATCCCTAGCTATTCAAAAGTTCCTTTTATTTAAAGGTATACTCAAAACAAATAGCCAATGGAGACAAGCCTCAACCTTGATTATAATAATGCTCAATACTCACATCCCGCGAAGATTCTAGTGATATTACAGTATGTTTGAACTAGTTGCTTTTCAATAAATCTTGTTGGTTATATTGTTGGCAAATGACGTGCTTACCGATATGAGTTTGATGCCCAGAACAAGTTTTTGGGTTTGATGTTGCTCATTTCAATCTGATGCCTTTTCTTTTTACATTTATTGTAACATTATCTTTTTAGTCATTTGTTTTTGGGAAAAAAACCAAAAATTGTTTTTTTAATCGAAAGCTGGCCTTTTTTGGTTCCACTTTCGGTCTTTTTATTTATTTATGTAATATATTGTTGGAACCGACATTGGGTTGGTTTCAGGGATGCTTTCTGCTGAAGCTATTACCCCGGTTCTGTGAAAATCAACCGAGGTCAGTCTGGTATGCTCATTTCGAACATGGCAGTCAAAGATATTATTTTTAGTTATGTGCCTTTCTGCTATTCTTATTATTGGTAGAGCAAAAGAAAATGGTTACAGTCCTTCCCTGTCACACTACCTTATGTGAAAATTTACCTCATGTAATATTACATCAATGTTTAAGATATACTTAAAATTTTTATGATGAGATCTTCGTAAATCTTGTAGCTGAAAATATTGCAAGATAATTTAATAAACCTGAGGCCTGACAGATAAATAGGATACCTTCTGTTGAGTATAATGTGGGCATTGTGCAAAATTAGAATCTTCACTGACAGTGGAGCATATAATCTCTAGAAGGCTTTCTAACTTCAATATTGAAGTAATTTATAACAACCAGGTATTAACAGAGATAATCTTCTTGACTCTGTTTAAGCCATGACATTGATAGCCAGAAGATTGTTTCAGCTGTAGTTGACAAGCTGTTGTTTGTATAAGTATTTTCTTTTTCGTTCGTAGATGAATGTTATGATTCATATGAACTTTTAAAAATACTTTTGTGGTTTTGAAATCTGCAGTTGCGGATAAATGTTTCAAGCATCCTGAGTTGAACCATTTCAGTGTTTCCGTTTATAGTAGTTGCAGAATAGTAATTTGTTCAATCATTTTTCAGAGTATCTAGTCCGAAAGTGCAGTTTTAATGCAGTTACCAGGCCGAGTTGCTTTGACTGGTGATGTTGCTCCTCTTAAGAGATATTGTTCCTCTTAAACCATTGCCTTTCAACTCTGTCTTTTCAAGGAGGGCTGATATAGAATGTCCATGCAGCCCCGAAAGAACATATCCATTGATGTGGCTGAGGAATACTTTGGATCGAGAAGAGGAAGAAGAAGTAAAAGAGATTAGGATCGAGAAGAGGAAGAAGTAGAAGAAAGGCGGGAGGAGTTTACTGAGAGGTTATATGAAGAGATTAGGATTCAGAGTCAATGATGATTTGTAAAATTAAATCATGCTCTTAACTTTCAATTTTTTTTGTTCCACTTTCGTTTGATTGTGTATGTTCTGCCACAATTATGTTCGAAATTCTGAATGTTGAACCAGTAAAAAAGGATTTGTTGTAGGTTGTTTTGAATCTTTGAATGTTGAATCTAATTGAACTTTGATCATATTGAATAACTTTTCATTTATCCTTTTCTTTGTAAATCACCTTTCGTGTACTTGATGGTATGGGTTGTAATTCTTGAAATGGATAAAATGAAACATGGTTTTCTTGGTTTGTTGAATGATATAAATGTATTGCTTCAAATAAAACCTATTTTCGGAGCAACACTCAAATCCCGCGTTGAAGATTAAAAGTATTATAGGCTCTTTTGTGTATATCCCTGAATTGTTATTGGCAAATTATCCCTGTGGAAGAGAAGCTGGATATGATGTAGATTTTATATGAATTATGAAACCAGACTATGCTCAATGGTATCAAATCAAATGGTTGCACAAAACATGGAAGGAAAAGAAAGAAACTCAATGAAAGGGCTACTATAAATGCTAACTAAAACTGAGACAAAAGAAGACAAAGGAAGCATCTGCAAGAATTTATAGTAGCAACACTCATTGACACATGGTTTTAATGAAGCCAAATAATTAATAGAGCTATTATACCATTTAGTCACCAAAACGAAACACACATGGTTTTACCAAAAAGCCTAAACATTGAGCACACGTACTACAAAACAGTTATAACAAATGCGGTCTACTCATTATCTTCAACTTTGATCTCATTGAGTGACTTTTTCTTACCAACTGGAATCATGTTTTGTAAGCCAGTGAAAACTTTCTTAAAAGTAGGCCCGAGCTCGAGTTTAGATATTTCCTGCTCGAGCTCTTCAATATCATCCTCAACCTTCTCGAGGGAAGCATAATTCTTTATTGTTCGAAGAGCCTTATATTTCAGAAATTGAAGTGTTTGGGTTGATGGCAATTCAGCCAGCTGCTGACATGCTTCCAAAACAGCGATACATGGCTCAACATCCTTCATCTCGTCGACCACATGTGTAGCCGCCACCAACACAATAGCCATAGAAATCTCGCTCACTCTTTTATGTTGCCCGTGTTTGATGATATCTTCGAGGAGGGACACTGCTAGGTACGTATTGAAAACAAACTCATCGGTCTCTTCCCTCCTGCCAACCAGAGAATGAAACACTTGTTCGAAGTCAAACTTCTCCTTTTCCGCCACAAGTTCAAATGCAATGCTAAAAGAGTTGGAGCGATAAACATTTAGGAATTGTTCGTGGAAGTCACCTGTCACATTCCAAATCATCAAAATATATCACTAATCACCAGAACTAGATCAAATTGAATAGGATAATATATAAAACATCTGTTGTGATAAAGCGATTATACTATCACATACTATTGCACCGTGTTTAAATAATAATGAAATGATCCAGATTCTAAAATCTCCTATTTTGTGTATCTAAGAGGAAGGATAGTACAGTCCTAACTAGGACCATGGATAAATCCGTCTTTCTTTACTATAATGTCTAAAAAATAGTCTAACATACGCACCAGTGTAATTGGAAGGGCGAGAATAGTGGCGTCGGCCACCCACTAGATCACCACATCCAAAATTCTGCATAGAAAGAGTTCATATCATAAATTATTTTGCAAACAAATAGCTAGTCGTCCCAATAAAAAATGAGCTGAAGGAAACTAAGTAAAAATAAACTGACTAAGTTGGACTAAACCTAAAAGATATGGAATGAAGCTGAATTACTATGTAGTTATTTAAATTCCCAAATTCAAAGAGACTGAATGAAACTTAATAAAAATGAGTTGATTTGAACATTTTTAAAATAAAAGAATAAGGAAGAGTATTGGCACTTGGATGTTCTCTTTTCATACTTAACACGTATTCTAGGTAGTATAAAAACCGTCTCTTCCAATATACCATAACCAAATAGGTGATGGCTATTTACTCGGAAGCTAATGGCAAGAACAATCATTTTGACAAAGGGTAAAAGAAGTTATTATGTTATGCCAAACATAAGTAATTACTCAAGCAGAGTATGTGAGTGTTGTGAGTGAACAAATTACACTTATATAACTAAATAATCAAAATGGTATTCCTTCAATAAAAAATAAAATAAAAAATGGTATGTTTCTTCGTATATAGCTTCGCTATCCATACTTAGCCAAACTAAATGGTGGAAGTACACTATCCCTTTCTAAAAAAATTAAAGTTTTTCTAAAACTAAAAGTACTTAATTAATTTTTAAATCTTAGCAATATGACCTAGAAGATCATTGTTGCATCTAAAAATTGTATTTTATTTTAAAATATCAATAAAAGTATTAAACATTTAAAATAATAGTATATTAGAGTTAAATCAAATTATTGTACCCATCTAGTAGAATTCAACACTTAAACCTTGCTCTACAATCAAGTGAATCATCTTATAGATTAAGATGTATTTATTTTCAAAAATCACATTTTATTCGAATCATGAAATGTAACCAAAATAAATTCAAGTAGACTGATGTCAAACCTGATATTCAGGACCTGGCAACTGCACTTCTTCATGGGAGTACTCAATAATCCTTTCCTTGCTGTTAGAAAAGACAGTAAGTTAAAACTACAATTCAATTGCGGTATTGATTAAAATAGGAAATTTTAGTCCAAAACCCCTTCAGTCAAGATTCTGTCACTTCATCTTAAAAAATCATCATCCAAACTGTAAACACACACGCACAAATGAGATTCGATGAACTCATACAAGAACATATCCATGACCACAAACACACACATAGTCACACACGTAGAAACAAATTTAAAATGATTTTTTTTAATTACCTGCGGAGAAGGTGGTAAGCAGGCGGAGTGAGGGGCACCTCCGATAAGCGGCGAGATGCAAGAAGAGGCAATTCCCGACGACGACAAAGTCGAAACATTATTTAGGCCTTAAGAAAAATCATCAAAAAAATCCATTAAAAAATCCAGCAACTTTATAAAAAACAAACAAAAACACAGTCGGCTCATGCCGAGTCTTGCCTTCCGAGTTTTGCCTTCGATGTTGGGTCTTTCTCTCAAATTGAAAAGTTTGAGGCGCTAAACAATCTTCTTCTTCAAATCTAACCAAATCCAAATTGAAAAGGATTTGAGCACATAAAATTGAAAAGTATTAAGATAGTACATACCGGAAAGTTCTTGATACATAAACAAACAAGCACACACATATATGACTCAGCCATAAGCACACAAGTTGGCATTTACAGAAGCACACTAGCACACACGTATATGACTCAACCATACGCACACAGAATCCAAACAAGCAAGAATTGCAAGTGAAAAAGAAAAGTAACATAACAGAAGTTGGACACTTCTATCTTAGCCACGTTTTATTAAAACCAGAAGCCCGAAAAAAGCAAAACCTCATCAAAAGAAACTGTTTAATCCAGCCCTTTCCCTAGCAATAATACAAAAAATCAAGCCCTACCATCTAATCCATTGCTTGGTTATAACTATCTTTGCATGAAAGTTGTGATCAGACAACGAGTGTCTAATTATAGTAGGGAATTTGATGGGATTAATGTAACTTTACCGGAATAACTTTTTCAATGCACAAAACCAGAAGCGGCGAGTGGAGGTATCTTCAAGGCATCCTTGGAAAGGTGATAGCAAACTGCTGAGCTTGTGAATAACTGACCACCTTGGAAAGGTAATAGCAAACCGCTGGAGAAATATACAATGTATAAGAAAATTGTCCTCAGACTCCAGAAAAATAGAGGAGACTAAAGATCGAGGTTTTTATGCAGCTCCTTGAGAGTTACTAGTCCAGCTGGTGAGATTACAGAGTGGTAAGATTACACAGAGGTTTGATGCTCTTCTGGGAGTTGATGTCGACCGCAATTACCACGAAACCTAGCACTTTCCACTGCCTTTATATGCAGGGTTTTACAGTGGTATGATTACACAAAGTCGCTAGAAATGATTACACAAAGTCGCCCAATTTGGAGAAAAAGATAAGGTTTTTGGATATTTAATGCGTGAGATCAACCAGAAGTATATATATATATTTTAATTAGAAAATTCAGAAGTATATATATATATATATATATATATATATATATATATATATATATATATTTTGACATTTTTATTTGTTTTCTTCGTCTCTTTAATCTTCCTTCCTTCCGGAGTCTTTTTCAGTTTTACCAGATATGTCCTCCTCGACTGTTCCGGCCATGGTTGCTTCACCAGCGTTTCAGTCTGATTTTGGAGATAACCGAGATCTGAATCAGCCTTCGATCACATTCCTCCGCTTCTGGCGCCGCTGTACATGGCTCGGGATTTCAGCAGACCCAATCCGCGGCAGACCCGCCAATATCCACATCACCGCCGTGATCTCTTTCTCATCGGGTTGTTTTATTAAATAATCATCTCTTTCTAAGGTTTTTTTGGTTCTTTGAGATTCCAATATGTCATTTCTAAATAGTGTCTTTGTTTCACAAATTGCAGAGAAAGACAGCTTAGAGTTGTCCTCTTTTTCTTTTTCAGATTCTCAGGAATAGTGACTTGCAAAATTTTGTTGATAATAATAGGTAAGGAAATTAATTTCTTTTTTTTTACTCCCTCGGTTTTTTGTATTTTGTGTAGGTTTTTATTAATAGGATGTTAAGTTTTAGTTGGTTTATCTGTTGGCAGTCTGGAGTAGAATGTTCTTACTATCCTATAATTTGATGTTTAGTTTCATGGTTATGTTAAAATTGTATTTTGATGTTTGGACTGAAATTTGTTGGTGGATTCTTTTGCAAGTCAAAACGGATTATTTCAGAAGATACTTGGATTGATGTTGATCAAAAAGTTGATCAAGAAGTATATTGTCATGTTTTTGCATAGCTTTAGATAACTAAAAAAGGCGTTGTTTAATTTGTTTTTGTCGATAGTCGTGGAATATATTTTTACCGCACTGTTTTATATGAGGCTTAAGGCCGTATTTACTGTATTGAAATATCAAGCCAGTTTGCTACAAATTTAGATTACATAGTTTCTTGATTATAAAACCATGAGTTTATTGTGCTACTTACGAGCTCTATTTGCAATTAAAGGACAATACTTCGACAACTCTCATGATGAGGTCAATGATCGGTGTTATTTACTGAATTCATGTTGCAGTTGAAGTAGTTATGTAAATGAAGTAGAGGCTGATCTGTGTTATTTGCCGCTGTAATTGATGCAATGTTTTGGCTGATCAGTGCTATTGCTGTTTATTTATTTGGCAGTTCTTTTGGCAAACCCTGGCCTCAAATATGATTCAGCAACTGCTTTCGATGAATTGATGGATGTTGCAGGCTGAAGGTATAGTATTGTTGATCTTATAATATCATCTGTTTAAAATTTTTGTTTTCTCCATTGGTTTAAGCTCTAATTCGTCGGGCCGTCCTTATGGTTTGTCAGTTGTCTATTTGGCTTTCTGTTGATGCGTACTGTCAGAAGTTTTTTACAATGTTGATTATTCCTAATTCCTGACAATAACTTTCCAGGCCGTGCTTACAAATTGGAAAAGAGAAGGCGAGGACAACTAAACCTCAACTAAACCGATTGATTTTTGATTCCGATTGATTTTCCTCAACTAAATCTTTTTAACGTTCTTCTGTTTTGTGAGGTAAAGTAATGGCGGAAACTGTTTTTGATTGTAGGAACATGGATTTTGAACAGGGCTGTTCATTTTCATACCTGAATTTGCTCAGGTACTTTCCATATCTGACTTCATTTTCATTATGAGCTATATATATGATCTTTGAGTTTGAAGATATCACGAGTTACAAGGTAAAGGGAGGATTTCACCAGTAGTTTAATCACACATTACCGGTTTTTATTTTGCAGGCTTTATACATTGACATTTTTGCTTGCTTATGAACATAAATAATTGTGTTGAGAAAAGCCTGTCAAAACACATTGTTGGCAAAGAAATTGTAATGGCTTGCATTTCATAAATCTATTGTGCCTAAATTGAATAAGATGGAAGATATATTTCAGTCAAAAAAAGGTCTGTAGAGTGATATGAAAGGAGAAAGATAATCTTTTCTGTTTAAAATTAGGTTGAGGAGGCTATTATTTGCCCTTGGCTTGGTGTTTGCCTTTGCATTTTTCCTCTATGCTCTTTGATATATATTTGCATTTTTTCCTCTGCTCTTTGATTTCAATTTGCATTTATTCCTCCTCTTCTCTTTGTTTTATATATGCATTTTTATGGTCAAGAACTGAAGAGTCACTTAATGGTTTTCACTTTTGATGATGGTTTATGGGCTCCCAGAAAAAGATATTTATGGTGAGGAGGGTTCTTATGCTGCTTCGGGGCAAAGGATGCGACTAAGGACAGCATCTCCACCTTGTGAAGATCTGAGCAGATCTAGGCACGAATGCAATCCAGTCAAATCCTGGCAACCTCAGTTTCTGTGGTATGATTTTCTCCCCTGATTTCTTTATATATGCGTGGTAATCTGCAGAGACTCCTGATATTCTTGAAAGTTGGCCTTAAATTATTTATAAATATTAAGAGGCACTCAATTATGCTGGAAGCTGTTAAGGATGTTCCTGCTCTTGAGTTTATATAGACACTGCTTCTCTACGAATGATTATGAAAAATGCTGTTTTTAAAGATTATGTTTCTCATTTGCATTCTATTGTGTTTTTTTTTTGCAGTGGCCTCTTTTGTTGGTAGTGATGAACGACTGCAACTTACCTCCTCTTACCTCCTCTGTTCAGTCACTTCAGTGGATTAAAATATACAGTTCCTTTTAAATTCGTACTGATATAAAATGTTCTTATATTTAATTGTCACTGTATTATCTTATCATGCTTATCCAACTATTCTTAATGTGTATACCAAATGACACCATGCCTGGAATCTAGACAATGGTTATTCCCTCCTTTCAAAATTCTGCTCCTCATCAACTGATCAGGCTATTTTTTCCTTTATCAGCCATTCTTTGTTTAGGAGTTCATATAGTCTGTTCTACTATCTTTGCTTCTGCTCATAAGTCATATCATTATCTTTATGGTAGTTGTTTTAAAAACTATTGCTAGGCAAAAACGGATTAGTGCAACTTCTTCGTTGTTTTTAGTTAGTGAATTGCTGCTATTAAAGAACTGAAATCTGGTTTGATTAGTTAGCGTGCATTACTTGCTAAGTGTTGATCTCTATAAGAGCTAGGTTTTGAGGCCGCAGATCATTCATGACTCATATATTTCTTAATAGAAGTTATAGATCACTTCTTGCTTTTATAATGAATTAGTTGCAGATAATTAATGGGGGAAGTGAAGTTCGGGAGGAACATGGTTTTTATGATTTTCATGAAATCTCTGGATTTAGCCCTTCTCGGGGCCTTCCATCTTATCTTAATTAGTTGATGGTATGTACCTGAGCCTGAGGTATAATTTTGTATTGCTCTTGCATAGGTATGATGAGCAAGAGCCTACCTTTGACAACCTAGTTCAGTTTATTTATTTAATTATAAAATCCCCTTTAATCTTATTAGGGTATTGTAAACTCATTTATAAGATTTTCATTTGGATTCTTTTTATTGTAAAGCACCAATAAATCACTCAAGTGGTGGGATTGCATCACTTTTCGTTTGCAGAAATAATTGAGTTAATGATGATGTTTAACTGCAGACTTAAGCTCAGAGAATTTATCCAATGATTTATAATAATGAGTTTCTAGGTTTCAATGTTCAGAAGATATCCTGATGAGGCTTTGTTAACCCTCCTTTTCCATTGCTGGATTTTTTTGTAAATTTTGTTTTGCGTTGGGAGTCCATTACTATTTTATTATATGGATTTTTTCTCTTTTTTGCCTAGCTTAGTTTATTTCATTCAAAAACTTGATGTTGAATTATGTGTCCTGAACAGGGGTTGTTTAGTGTATTACAGCTTCCTTATACATGTGCTTATGGGCAGTGAAGATGAGTTAACCTAAGAAAGTTCTAACACATTTCACTACTGAACTTGTACTTGTAGCCTACAAGAGATGGATCTATTGTTCCGCGTCCCACTTTGCAGCTACGTCCTTCATGTAGTTTCCCAGCAGTCTTTGATCGAAAACCATGTTAATTATCTTGTCTCCAAAGAATATCTTGTCTCTGTTAGCTATGGCTTCGATTAACTTCAGTTCCAAACATCAATTTGTTCGATTAATCTCCTCTTGCTTTCTGACATGAGCATTCTTTTCAGCTTCATTGATGGCAACCTTCATCTGTGTCTTGTCTTCCTTCTCAGAAACTTTCTGTTTCTCCATGGCAATCAAGACCTTACTGTGCTCTTCTTCCATCTGCTCGAAGTTCCTCCTTGTACCCCAACTTGGATCCTAGGCGCACACTGATAATTTCAATGCCGGGAGCATAGCGCGTGTAGTCGGCTGGAAGGGCATCTTTCATTTTGTCATCTGATCCCCGAAGAGAATGAACAGTGCAGAATTGGTTGATCTCATGGTGAATCTTGTCATAGATCCAAGTGTGGTCATACTGAACACCATAATTGAGCAGGGTCCAAGACCTTCTGGAACTTGATGCTCGGTCGTTAAGCTACTCGATGAACCAGTCCCATGAAGATGGTGAAGATGGGTAGGGGAGCAGGAGTACCATCACTTGTGCTGCGGCGGGCGGAAAACCTTCCATCTGCTGGGAATCCATGTGTCTCGAAAATTTAAATGTTATGGTTCTTAGTCATCAAGTTTCTTCTATTGGGTTCCCTTTGATCCCAGGCAACATAATTGCTTGAACGCAACCAATCACCCTGAATCAAATTAGTGTCTGTTTGTAAAATACAAACCGTTACGGTGTTTAAAGTTCTGATTTTTTATGTTTTACAGTTTCCTATGATTTGGTTACCCAAACTGACTTTTATCAGTTCTATATACTAGGTGATCCACACCAAGCAGCATGGTGTTGATATTTACACTCAATTGTTTTTAAACATACGTTAGTGTATTTTTTATTTAAAATTACTAACTATTAATTTATACATTTGCAAATGTGTTTTATATATTTAGTAATTTTGACTTGTTTTACTTTTACATCTGAAAATATCGCATTAAAATATTTCATTATGAAGGTTTGATTTCATTTCACATTAAATGAAAAGTTTAATTCTATTTCCTAGATGTTTATTTTTTTGGTATTTTTTTGTTGATTAAATTATCTGAAAGACCAACCTTCTTGAAGTTTCTAGAACTATCATTATAATTTAAACTCAAATGTGAAAAAAAGTTACAAATGTATACTTTTAAGTTAAAAGATAAGTAGCTAAATCCAAATATACACCATTTTAAATTAAAAATGTAAAACTATTTTCAAAATGTTATATTAGTTGGTATTATATATATATATATATATATTTTTTTTTTAGGCAAACCATCAGATGATGGGGGGAATTCAATTAGGCCTCCCCAAACCGACAAGCATAAATTAAAAAGATTACAGTAGCAAGTGATGGATTACAGAGAAGTGTCTAATATCAGATTCTTGACTTCTCTGCATCTCAGACCAGCATAGCCTATCTAGTGTTGCTCGAAGGCTTACATCAAAAAGGGGATACATCTTATAAATCTAATGTCTGAAACTACCTGACAAGCGTAGTACCTTAACTCGCATTCTAAACTATCTAATCAAAGTCTACTAGTCTAGGCACAAATGTAACCTAGTCCAGAAGCCCATGGGGTTTACCCTCTCGCCAATTAAGGGTTAAGATATAACAAACAAATGGGCAAGGATACTCACCAAGTCTGTCAGGACAATTCCGCAAAAAAAAAAAAAAGACCGGTACCAAATCATATCCCCTACTATAAGGTCAATACTATGTGTAGATTCCAACCAATCCGGGTCTAACTAGTTGGTATTATAGAAGATCAATACAAACTCTAATTACTTGTCATTTTCAATTTTATTGTAAGTTTTAGCTCATTGTACAATTTGCATGAATTGAGTTCAACGAAAAATGTATGCAATGTTATGAAGAATAACTGGTGAAAAAACACATCATCATACCCCACTACCACCTCATCAATCATCGTATCTCGGTGCCACCTCATCAAACATCGACGCCACCTCGACCCACCTAATGCTACATCGACGTCATCTCATCAAACCTTGTTGCCACCTCAATCAACCTTAATGACACCTCATTCTTATCTTCCGTGATCACAACCTCATTTTTGATGAACAAACCTCATTTTGAACGATAGAAACCTCATTTTCAATGGTTTCAATGACACAACCTTAACTTCTACGACATATACCACATTTTCAACGACACAAACCTCAATTTTGAGAATACAAACCTCATTTTCGATGACACAAACTCAACGTCGACGACACAAACTTCAACGTTGATGACTAACCTCATTTTTCAACAACACAAACCTCAACGTCAATGATGCATACTTCATTTTCAAGGACATAAATTTCATTTCTAATTGATAGAAACCTCATTTTCGACAGTACAAACCTCTTTATTAGAACACAAATTTTCAACGAAACAAAAGGTCAACATCATTTACTCATTTCTGACGACACAAATCTCAACGTCGATATAAATCTCATTTTCGACAACAATAATCTCATTTTCGCAGACACAAACATCAATGCCGACATTGACGACATAAGCCTTGTTTACGACAACATAAACATCAACGTCGATAATACAAGCTCATTTAAAATAACACAAATGTCAACGTCGATGATATAAACCAAATTTTCGACAACACAAATCTGAACGTCGATGATACAAACCTCTTTTTCAACGACACAAACCTCATTTCGACACAAAACTCAATTTGGTTGACACAAACCTCATTTATGATGATATTAATTTCCTTTTTGACGACACAAATCTCAACCTCAACTTCGGTGACATGAACCTTATTTTTTTACGACACAAACTTCATTTTCGAATCCTAAACCTATCCCCGGTGACCACCGCTCTGCCAATCCTGCGCCACCACCACTGAGCTGCCAGCACCGTCACAGCCCCGTCAGCCCCACCACTGCCACCACCGCGCCGCCATTGCCGACCAAAGCTCGACACCAGATTAGACGCCACTATCGATGTCGTATCAGATCCATAGCAGATCCGTCGCGTCAAGTCCAACACCACCACTGTTGACCCGTTCGCGATCAAGATCGGAAATCAGCTACGCCTGCCCGCCACCGCGATCTAGATCATCGTGACGCAGCAATCCAGATGCTCTGGCTTCCATTGGTCAAAATAGGCGTTCTCCAGTCGCCGCCTCAGATCCGGTGTTCCCTAGTGACTCAGATTATCCGGCCGCATCCAGATGCTTCGGCTTACCATTGGTCGAAATCCGGCGCTCTAGTCGCGATCTCAGATCCTCCGGCTTTCCCTAGTTGCGATTTCGTTCGCCGGAGGAGAAGAAGAGCTCAGAGCCGGCGTTTGTCACTGATTTGGGGAAAATGAAGTTTGTGTAGAAATTGCATAAAGGCCCTTAAAAATATTGGATATGTTACTAATGCGCCGAAATGAAAATAATTATTATTTAACCACAAAACATATGGAAAAACCGAAATATTACGGTTATAAACAGTCCATAAACTACTAATTTTTTTATAAACAGTCCATAAACTGCTAAAATTTTAGCTTATAAATTCGCACTCATCCCATACTTCAAAATCATATTTTTTCTTCTACTTCATATCATTTCCCCACTAAATTTTTCGACAAAATGTCCATACTTGTATTGCTTTTTTGTGCTATAATAATTTTTGCAATGCATATTATTTTTCTCATCGAAGATCTTTTGCCGGCAGATTTTGAATTTTATTCAGTTATGGTAGCATTCTTGTATTTTCTTTTATTCGTTACAATTGGTGTAGCTTTTAAGTGTTGAATTAAATCTAATGAAATATTTTGTTTCACTTTGTTAGTTATCACCATGTCAAATCTTGTGAAGTTTGAATTCGGTCCCCTTGAAATCAGCGGAGACAAATTATAACTCAATTCTTTCACAGTTATCATCATAGCAAAGAACGGTCTCATAAATATACCACTGCATAAGAACCAAATAAAATCTCGGGCATAGTTTCTCTTAGAATGCTAGTACAATTTATGCACTAAGGTGTTTAAAACATTTTTCATCAGTTTGCTGTGTGAAGGAAGAGTTCTTGTTGCATTTCTCCATCATAGAGTGCACCAAAGAGCCCTCAGCTTATCAGCATCATATTCGTCTAAATTCCCTCAAAAATTGCGAGGGGTCTTCTTGTACATGCAAACAACAGAGAGCCAGCAGTACCACTTTTAACAGATTGATTTCCAGTACACCATAATCTAACAGATGGAAGTCCTATTGAATCAAGAAAAATGAGTCCTTCAAAAACATAGGAGCAAAGGCAATATGCCAGATTGGTTAGACTGAGCTTTGTTTTGCCAAGAAATCAGCCACAGTGTTACCTTCTCAGTACACATGCCTAATACCATATCCTGAAATGAAAAGTTCACGACAAAGACTATCCATGCAATTTTGAAGAATTCCTCTCACAATAGCTCCAGATAGATCATGTTCCTGTTCGTCATAGGTTTCCTCAGTTTCTGGCTTTGAAGTTCTACCCTCAGCAGCCTTGGTTTCCTCAGCAACGTTGGATTCGTAAATGTGCCTCTGCTCTTCGAGGAAGGCTTTTGGTGACATGTCATCACTTAGGGTCACTCCAAGCCTCCTTGCTATCCAGGTACTGAAATCTTCAAGGCGGTTCAATAACCTTATCCCCATCAATAGTGACCTCCTTCTTCATCTTCTCCCTCCTTGCCTTCTGCCTTTGGCGGTTTTGAATTTTTACCCACTCTGGTAGTGCAAATTCGATACCACAACCTGAAGGGCAGGCTCTATATTTTCCAGGCTTATCATCCTCATTTAGTGCTAGTGCAAAGATGTCCTTTCTGCCCTCAATGATAAGTTTCCCTTCTTCCTTATCACGGTTCATCTGCAACTGTACAGAAAATAAGAGCGGTTAAAATGTTGTAATTAACCTCTAAAAAATTATATATTAAATAAATTCACAAACATTGCCACACATCATAGTTAGGAAAATAACAGAACACATTTTCATGTACTCAAAGTGAGAACAAATTCAGTACAGGTAAATACCTAGTATAAACAGTTGATCTCCAACATCTTTGGTGGCGTGCTGCGTAAGTAGTCCAAATCTTTCTCAGTTTAGCATGCTCGGGTTCGTTGAGGGCTGTCCTAAAGTTCCAGCTCTCCTGTAATTTCATTCAAAAAATAAGTAAAGCTTGTGACTTGTTTGTACAGTAATAGAGCCTATCACAGTTCCAACAATTAATCACTACAAATGAGAAAAGTACCAGAATATCTTCCCAAGCTGCATCCTTCACATGGTCAGGTACTTCCCTCCAAGTAGACCAGCTGCCTAGTTTGACACGCCTCCTAAATGAGTAAGCTACATAACCCATCCATTTCCCAGGCATCACTCTAGGGCAGAGGTTCTCATCAAGCCACATAGGTAAAGTTTTGGAGTGTTTGAGGCTAAGGACAGTTTTACATGGAGACCCCACCTTGGTTTTACTCCTATTCTTTGGGAGTTGTTTGAGCTCAAAGTTATCAAAGATTTCCTCCTCCAGCTCCTCACCCAAATCATCATAAGGGATATCCCAATCTGAGGGCTGATCTAAGTCCATAGGGTGGGGTGTTTTAGCACTCAGGACACCAATGTACCAGTGTATGTAATCCTCTTTGTCTCTTGTTTTTTTTTATTAGGCTTAGGCTCAGGCTCCTCGGCTTTCTTAGGAATAGGAAGCTCCCTTTCCCTCTTTTTCCCCACCATTGATAACCTGGAATACATTACCAATAAAAGAATAAATTCATTTGTTCATCAGGGGACTAATCACAACCATACACTAAACCCATTGTCATAAAGATAATCCAACCCTCACATATCAAATCAACCCTTATCATTGAACCTTTGATTAACATTATCAATGAAAACCCTCATTCATAAATTCATCAAAAAATGTAGACAGATCATTCACAAAACATACACCAACATAAACTAATCCTTTGGACAAAAAACAAAGGTCTATAAGCTCATGGGACTCGAGTTTATTAAACTATGAACATTGTCCAACAAAACCCTACTTATAAATGTCAAAGATGAACATAAACTTCAACATCATAAAGCGAATAAGATATGTACCTGGGTTATCTACCGAGCGGTCGGATGAAAAGCACAGCCCACAATAAGAACGAGACCTCTGTTTTCAGACACGAGCAGGGCCGATCGGAAAAAAATGTGAATTTTTGCGAGTGTAAGGTTGCTTCTCTCTCTAGGGTTTGAAGAGAGGATCTGGAAGTCACCCGAGTTTCTAGAGAGAGACGCGAAGGGTTGTTGATGATTTTTTATTTTTCTCCCGGGTTAGTACAGGGTATTTATATTTATTTTATTTCAACGGTTGAAATCTGATGATAACAGCCAAATCGGATTGCCTTCAACACCTTTGGAATCTGAAGAGTTTTTGTGATTTAAATTTAATTGCACGACATTTACTAACGGCGTCGTTTTTTATTCCGGTCTTTTAAAAATTAAAAATTAAAATTAGCAAAGCAACCAGATATAGTTGCTTTAACGGGATGTAGGGTTTACAGAAGAGAAACTTGGTATTTTTTCTAAGTATATATCAGCGGTCTAGGATACAAACCGCTAAAACACCAAATTTCCAAAATGAACAGTTAGCCGCCATAAATGCGGCCCTTCCCGCTGATTCTATTAGACCCTTTATTGCAAAAAAGGTAATAATTTTCCAACCCCTTAATTGAATGGTAATCCCAATTACGGACCAAATTAAAAAAAAATTATAAATTCTGGATAATAAATCTAATTACAACATTTTTATAGCTTCTTAATTCACATGATTATGTTTTTAACAGAATCTATTCATAAATATACATATAAATGGGATAATCATAAGTTCGACTAAATTATAGTTGGGCCCAAATATTTTTGTGTTCATGGAATTGTTTGCATTTAGATGTAAGTGGAACAAGGGAGATCCCATATCATGTTCAATTTGTTGAGACAAAGCTAAATTTAGTACTTATGGTCTATAACACATATTCATAGATTGAGATTTATACACTTTGAATCTTGAAGACCTTTCATTGTATTAAATAAAATGCATTAAAATCATTTATGTTTTGTGTTTATGAAAAATACATGTTATAGAATATTGATATTGTAAGGAAATTATCAAATTAACATATGGAAAATTTTTAGATGTACACTAATGGAACTACATGAGTGCTAGTGTATGGTACTAACTACTTTGTTCATAGTGAAACCTCTAATGTGACTACTCAAGTTTCCTCTACAAGCATCATAATTAATATCTATTTGATTGATGAAATCATTCATATATGTGAAACACATTTGGATTTGGTTAATTAAAAAAGAAGAAGTTAAAATTCACAAATTCATGTCAAAATTGATGGAATTAGCTATATTCCCCATGTTTCAGCGGTTACAAAATAACCGCTGATATAACCCACGTGTAAGTCAGATAAACGGGCACGTATAAGAAAGGGGAGCAACCACGTCATAATTTTTACACGTGCAAGCTCAGAGATGAGACACGTGTAATGTTCCATTTCAGCGGTTTAAATTCGATAACCGCTGCAACAATATTTATATATTACCCCCCATTCTCATCGTACAAAAGAACAACCGCATCGTTTTCCCACCGCATCGATTTTCCGGCAATCCTATCCAGACAAACTAGGTAAGTAATGATATTGATATCCTTCCCAGATTCAATCTTCGTTCATGGTAAATTGACTAATGTGTTAATCTTATTCCGATCCAGATATTAGAACTCAATTTTTTCCCTTTAAACCATAGTTGCTGCAAATCATTAGTGTCTCTGTATGATTTTATTTTTGATTCTCGTTGAATGTTGTAGTATTCGTAGGTAGTATGCGTAGGTAGTCCTAGATCAGTGTTGGTTTTATGTGTCTTTGATTAAGTACCCAAAGGTGTTTGATAAAATGACTGAATGAGATTACCATTCATTTTTGTTGCCAGAATGGCTGGAGGCAAAAAGCGCAAAGCTATAGTTGCGAAAGATGTTGATGAAACTAGGGGACAGAAGCTTAGTATCCAAGAATTTTATTCATCTCAGGCCATGACTAATTATAGAAGCATTACGAAAAGGAAGGTCATTCAGGAGAGAGGCATTGAGAATAAAGGTCATTTTGCTGCCTATATCAAGAGTCATGGATGGAAGAAATTGTGTTCATCTCCCTGTCATGCCAACATGAACATGGCAAATGAGTTCTACGCTAATTTGGAATTCAGAGATGAAAAAGGAATGGTTCTGTGCAGGGGGAAAAAGGTTGAGCTAACTGAGGATGTGATCAATGATTTTTATGGTCTTAAAACTGATCCAGAATTGTACAGTGAGTGGCGTGAACTGAATAGAACCGTGGGAGTTGACAATAAGGACCATTTGGTAGGGCCATGGAATGATACTGTTAGAGCGGTTACGCTACCGGAATGCCCCTTGGAGGACATAATACCTCATGGGAATTGGGGGAGTATAGCCAAGAAGTTCTTGACAATGGATATGAATGTGTGGTACTATTTCGTTTCATCTAGGTTGCTCCCTGTGTCCATTAACTCAGAGGTTCAGTGGGAAAGGATAAGAATGTTGTATGCACTGAAGAAGAACATAGCAATAGATGTTGGGTCCGAGATTTTGGCCAGCATGTTGGTTATGTATCCCACAACTTGTGGCTTGGGTTTCCATTCCCTCATCACCGCGCTGTGTCACAAAGCTGGCTGCCAGGATCACCTAGATGATACTTTTAAGAAACCTATGGGCATCCTCTCATACGACACTTTTAACATAAGAGCCAAAACAGATCCAAAAACCAACATCGATGCGAGACTGGACAGAATGGAATCTGAAGTGGCCTATATCAAAAGTCTGTGTGAACACACCTCCAAAATCCTGGCTTACAATTTCCCAGCATCCATCAATGAGATTGGCCCGTATCCAGAAGCCCTGGTGCGTAAGGACCCGAATCCAGTTGCTATACAGAAAGATATCAACGCCGAAGAATCGGAGAAAGAGGATGGGAGTACAGATGATGAAGCTAGCCCTTGAATTTTTATCTTGTATTTTTTCCTTGAATTTTTATGTTGAATTTAGTTATGAGTTACGTTTTTCATAGCATTTTGTTATGCTATTTCTGGAACAATATGTTTTATAAATAAGAATGACTTATCTTATATTTTGGTTTCATCTGATTTGTTGTAGATGTCATGAGTTGCTAGTTGGTAGGATGATTGCTGTTAGAGTAGTTTAAATGTTTCTGGAAAATTTGATGAAGGCAGTATAAATTGGCTGCAATGAAGGTTGAATAGCGCTGAAACTGTTATGAAGTCAGTAACATTTGGCTGCTAACTTAAAGAAATACCGCTGGTACTATAGAGCAGCACAAATGGACAGCGTATTATTTGAATAGTGCAAATAGATGGGAATTCCCAAATAGTGCAATCAGTCTATTATGGCTGCGTCATACAAAAAACAGCCAAAAGGTACTGCTATGTCTAAAGACATCCCAAAAAACTAAAAAACAACCAAATTCATAGAACTAAAACAACAATAACATCATCAATGGCCAATCTTTCTTTCTTTTTCTCCCAACACCTTCATCCACCCACACTCCATCATCGTGCTCTCTTCTAACAACAACTTTATTTGTGGTTTTGGTTAGGGAGGGAAACGCCGACTGAAATTCAAGGCTTGACTCCTTATCTTGACCATCGATTTCATCATCAAAGAAGTATTTTTTGCCTTGCAAAACAATTGACCATCTCGAATTTCTGGGATCGTCCACATAGAAAACTTGCTGAGCTTGTGAAGGCAAAATGATTTGATCATCTAGGCAACCAACGGACTTCAAGTCAACTCTTGTGAAACCTATGGGATCACTCAAATCAACTCCAACCCCAGGGAGCACCCACTTGCATTTAAAAACAACACACTTGAATTTGACATAATCAAGCTCCCAAATATACTCTATCACACCATAAAATGGAAGAAGTTGTTCCACACCATCAACCATTTGGTGAGAATCGGTGTACACTCCACTACTTTGAGTAGTACTTTTACTATCCTTCGCAATTGTTGAAAATGAGAAACCATTGATATCATAGCCAGTGTAAGATCTAACCCTAGGATTGGGCTTCCTTGCAAAAGCCATAATGTTTTCATTTGGTCCCTTTTCGGCACACCTATCATAGAACCACTCAACAAAGCTAACGGCATGTTCAACTTCAATGGAATTGGAATCCATACCGGGGTAAAGTTGTCTCAAATGAGCCAAGTGCTCTGCCACATAACCAATAGTCTCACTCGAATTTATCAAGACATAGTGATGTGCTCGTTTTAGATCAATGAACAAGGGTGTAGTCAACTTACCTTTTGCACGGGGAAATCCCAATTGCCTCCCGTAGTGTTTGTTACGCGGGACACCAAATTCAATTGGACTTTCCAACAATGACGAGCAATGATCAATTACTTCATTGTCAATAAACCTCTCCACTATGCTTGCATCAGGTCGATTACTATATAAAGAAAACTCCTTAAAAGTTCCCATTTGTCTCTCAAAAGGGTACATCCAATGCATTCCCACTGGACCGCAAATTCTAATTTCCCTCACCAAGTGCACAATCAAGTGGACCATTATGTCAAAGAAGCCAGGGGGAAAATACAATTCCAATTCACACAAAATCTCCACAGCTTCAGCTTCCAAAGCGCCCAACAAGTCACGGTCAATTGGTTTCCGGCATATTGTGTGGAAAAAAAACACAACCTTGTGATACAATACCTCACCTCATCATCTAGAACTCCACGCAACACAACTGGTAGTAATTGTTGCATAAGCACATGACAATCGTGAGATTTCAAAGGACCTAATTTGTTATCATCAGTCACACACTTACTAATGTTCGAGGAGTACCCAATTGGCAACCTCATGGATTTCAGATTATCACACACAGACTTCTTCTCATCCCTTGACAAATTACACGGACCCGGAGGTAGGTATGTTCTTGTTCCCTTAACTTCGGGAGCCAACTCGGGTCTCATATTCATCGCTACCATATCTCTCCTATCATTGTAATTATCCTTTGTCTTTGATTGAATATTTAGTAACGTGCCGATCAAACTGTCACACACATTTTTCTCAATGTGCATAACATCAAGACAATGACGAATTTCGTGTGTCTCCCAATACGGCAAGTCAAAAAATATTGATCTTTTTTTCTATGGAGAATCTGCAACACTCTTATCATTTTCATCCACTTTCTTATCATTTTCCTCAACATTCTTATCATTTTCCCCATCTTTCTTCCCACCTTTCTTCCCAACTTTCTTCACAACTTTCTTCCCAACTTTCTTCCCAAGCACAACATTCAACTTATTCACCTTTGCATGAATATTCTTCCCACTCAAAATTTTCGGTGGAGGCCTAAGATCTTGTTCATCAAACAATCCATGTTTATCTAGACGGTATCTATGATTCTTTTTTAAAAACCTCCGATGTCCCATGAATGCCGTTTTTCTCCCAAACTTAAGTTGCACGTGATCGGTAGCCTCCTCACATATAGGGCATGCCTTGTGGCCCTTTGAAACATAGCCAGACAAATTACCCCTTGCCGGAAAATCAGTGACCGACCAAAACAACATCGCTTTCAAATTAAAGGGCTCGTCATTCCGAGACGCATCCTTCACAAAAACTCCACCGGTCCACATGATTTTTAAATCTTCAACCAAGGGTGCCAAAAACACATCATCACATACTTCCTTTTCATACACAAATAGGGAGGCAAATTGTAAATCACCAACATAACCGGCCATGAACTATGATTCGAGGACATATTTCCAAATGGATTCATACCATCGGTGCTCAACCTTAGTCCATTGATCTCCATCGGCGACATGACGAATAACATTATCCTTGGGATACATACGGTCAACCTTAGTCCATTGATCTCCATCGGCGACATGACGAATAACATTATCCTTGGGGTTTGTGCGATCGCTGTGCCAAGTCAAGTTCTTAGCATCTTCGGCATTGGCAAACATTCGTTCAAAATGAGGTATTATAGGGAGATACCAAATACACTTTGCCGGAACTTTCTTCATGGTGTCACCAATAATCACATCTTCTCCTCCCTTTCTTTTTTGAACTTTTTTGTAGCGAGGAGTTTTACAAACGGGACATTCGGTTACATGGTCCAATTTCTCCCCTATAAATAACGCAATCATTAGGACAAACGTGGATCTTTTCGCACTCCAATTCATAGGGACACAACAACTTCTTAGCATCATATAGAGTTTTTGGTAAACCATTCCCTTCGGGCAACTTATCATGTAGAAAATTCAACAACCGATTTACACTCCCATCACTCCAACCACTCGCCGCCTTCATGTTGAACACTTCTATCAAACAAGAAAACACTGTGTCTTCTTTCTTGCAACCATCATACAATGCATTATTTTTTTCACCCAACAACGATGCAAGAATGTCGGGATCATCTTCAAATCCCTCACTACATTCTCATAAAATACTTCCTCCCTTGAACGAGGAATCTCTTCTCCCTTTCCCCCCTTTGCCTTGGCAAAACTAGTGACCTTGCCATGAAATTTCCATACATCATAAAAGGGATCAAAACCATCCCTAACCAAATGCAATCTCATACAATCCAACTCACTCATTCCAACACCACACAAACAACGCTTGCATGGACACAACACAAAATCTTCTCTACCGAAGGCATAACTTAGAAAAGAATCCACAAACGCTACATACTCATCGGACAATGTCATACTAGCTCCGATAACCTTACGTCGATACTCCATATCCATAGGATCACCATATTTCCCTAACAAAGTTGGATACCAAACATTTTCAAAACATGAACTCTAAATTTTATAATTTTTTTATAAACATCACTAAATTTAATTTTGGTGATCAATATATTACAAACACATATATGATTCATTTTCATGACCAAACAAACACAATCTAGCTATTTGTACTCATTCAAAAAATTCACAATCAAGTTTTTGAATGAATTACCTTCCATCTTCAATTTTTGAACAAAAGCCTCAATCTACAACTTTTTTTTCTTGTCCTCACTAAAAGTAACACTCAACCTCCATAAAGGCTTGCTCATAAGCATCATTTTCATACCCTAAAAAACATACATTCCTGATAAGCTGCTAAATGTGCATATTTCTAGAGCTATTTATTGTTATATTTGTTATTAAAAGTGCTTACGAGTGGTATTTTATGCAAGATTTGATGAAGAGCACTGATCGATGCACATTGGAGCAGAAAGTGAAGATTTCAGCCAGTTTAATGCTATATTAAGGCTGAAGAACCAATTTTCGGTGAAACCTTAATTAGATTATTTTATGTGGCAGAGTTGTGTTTCGTCTAACGATTCCTAAGTTTCTTCATAGAGTGGTTTAGTTGAGGAAGATCCAATGAAAGGGGGTTCATTATACTCTTTTTCCCTGAAAAGGTTTTTAATGAGGTAACGGCCCGATCCGTAATTTTAAGGAGTTGATGGAGATGCACTGGATGGCCATAATTTCGGCCATGCTATGGATCAGAAGGAGGAATTCAGCCCAAGATGAAGGATGTTCGGTCGAAGCCCAGAAGAAGGAGAAATTCCGGTTCCGAGAAGGATTGGGATTCCTACTGTGAAGAGGATTAGGTCAGAAATCCGATTACCGCAAGCAATGGAGCTTTAGACGTGTAATTCAAGATGGAAAGAGGCTGAATTCGAGTTTAACAAGGAAAGAAGAGGCCAGCTTCCTGATAAGAAAGGAAAAGAAATTCAACTGCGAACAGGATTAGAACTTTACCATAAACCGTTTTGTAATTGTATTCCAAATATAACGGTGTAGAGTAGATTATAAATAGATGGAGGTGGCTGAATAGTTTCGCACCAATCACCACTTTATATTCATAGAATAGCCACTTTCAAAGTTCGAGCAGTTGAAGAAGCCGCAGCCGACCGAAGAGCGCAAGACTGAAGAACCCTGAGATCTTCATCAGCAAGTTTCGGCCATAGCCATAGCAGTGCAGTTTCTTTGTATCTTTAAGACAATTTTCGTTTTCAATTCATAATCCTCGGACATTGGGGCAATTCTCGGCCAGGCTGTGCTGAATTCCTCGGACAAGGTCTGAACGAGTCTCGGGTGCGGGCTGGACGAAGGTTTCAGTTCTATTGGCCACGGTTTGGGCCAGGTTTTCAGCGGCTTCGGTCGCTGCCTGGTTAACTTGCCATGGTTCAGGCCCTATAGCCTTGGGTTTAGTACCTTCCATTGTAAATGCTGAAAACAATAACTCTCGGATTTCTGCATCAGTCTGCCGTGTGAAATCTATGCTTGCCATCCATTCAGGTTCTGAGAAGTTTGAATCGTCCTACAAAAAATGTAGTCTCAAGATATTCTTGGACAAGAGGGTCAAAAACATCTATAGAGAACACATTTTCCACCAAAGTAGTCCAATAGGTTGCTTCATAGCATCTTCAATACTAAACGTGTACTTTTCACCAAAGTAGTCCAAACAAATCGTCCCTTTTCCTACGTCTATTATAGTTTTAGCCGTTTTCAGGAAAGGTCTACCTAGTAATACGCCAGAATTCTCATTACCCAAGTTTCTCATGTTTATGACAATGAAATCGGCAGGGTAAACAAAGTCATTAATCCTTACTAACACATTCTCAAGCATACCAACCGGGTAGATAAATGAACGATCAGCTAGGCATATTTCTATTCCAGTTTTATCCAATTCAGCACCCTTTAAACGATTAAACACAGATAAAGGCATAACATTAATGGAAGCACCAAGGTCACACATAGCAGCTTCTATCATATGATCTCCAATTAAGCAAGGTAATGAAAACATACCTGGGTCCTTACATTTTTTAGGAAGATCTGGATTGAGGACTGCTGAAAGTGACTCGTTCAATATTACCTTTGCCGTTTCAGTTTGCTTCCCCGCGATAAAGTCTTTAAAGAACTTGCTGAACGGGGGCATCTTGATGGCTTGGAGGAAAGGAAGATTGATATCCATCTTGCCCAAAATTGACATGAAGTCGATCGCGTCTTGCTTCTTCCTGGCTAGTCGATGCGGAAACGGTGGTGGAGACCTCACTTTCGGCTCATTATTTCCGGACCTCTTCTTTGCATTGGTGGCCGGTTCTTGCTGCTGCTCGGCCTCTTCATGGATATCTGCAGGTGTGGATCAGACGGGAATGCTCGAAACGGCCGAAAATGGCTGCTGCCCGGCCGCGGTTTGGCAACGGTTTGAGGGCTCTTGCTCAGCCTGTTTTGGTTCACGATTAGGGGCTGTCCTGGCCGCGGTTTGGCTGTCTTGCATGGCCGAATTACGGTCTAGGCTGCCCGTTTCTCGTTCACTTCTCAGAACGGCAGAAACCTGATTCGCCGTATTCCTCGGATTTAACTGCACTTGCAACGGCAATCCCGGCTGCTTCATTCTGAACTCGTTAAAAGAGTTTGATAGATTGGTGATCTACCGCGTATGCTCTTGCAGTGTTGCCTCAGTTTCCCTCTTCTGCTTCTCAGTGGTCCGCTTCTGCTCTTGGAACATGTTAATCAGCATATCCAGCTTATCATCATTTGGGTTTCTCTGTGCAGATTGCTGGTTTGGCTGGTTTTGCTGATAACGGGGTTGATATTGAGCATTCTGGTGTGGAGGCACGTATGGTTGAGGTTGGGGTTGGGGTGTCGGGTTACTCGAATCCCTCCATCTTAGATTTGGATGGTCTCTCCATCTCGGGATATATGTGTTCGAGTAAGGGTCCCTCTTCTGCGGTGGTCGATCATTCCAATTCCCCATTGCACTGATTTGTTCATCGACTTGGTGTGGGCACTGCAATGTTGAATGGCCGAAATCTCACATGAATTGCATTGTTTTCGTGGGGCTGCACTCGTTGCTGCTACTTGATCAACCTTGTCCACCACTTTGGAGAGTAGCTTCTCCATCCTCTCCATCCTCTCATTTACCTCATCTCGGATACTCGGTTCAACTTGTGCTACTCGTTTTAGAATCCTGACTTCCCCAGTGTCATACTTTTTCTTCGAGTTGACGAGTCTCTTCACGATATCCTTTGCCTCGTTAACTCTGATTTCCGAAAAGCCTCCACTGCTTGAGGTGTTTAGCAGGTCCTTGTTGGCTGCTGTGTCTCCCTGGTAAAAGTACGAGAGCAGCTGACCATCGGAAAATCTGTGGTTTGGACAGCTATCTGTCAGACACTTGAATCGGAGCCTGAATGTACTGAGTGGTTCGTCAAAATCTTGGGTGATGGACGAGATTTCTTTCTTCAGAGCCTCGGTTTTGGTCGAGGGGAAGAAATACTCAAGGAAGAGTTTCTTGAGCTGCGCCTATGTAATGATCGAGTTAGGAGGTAGGCTCGAAAACCATTGGTTGGCCAAACCAGAGAGGGTGAATGGAAAGGCTACGAGTTTAAACTGGTCTTCCGTCACATTGGTTGGCCGTTTCTGCACTTTACATATCTTAACAAACTCGGTTATGTGGCTGTAGGGGTCGTCGGTGTTTCGACCGTAAAACTGAAAAAAATTCTCTACATTTTTTACGGTCTGATGCCCCTCCAATTGAGATCAAACCCGCAAACCCCTATCCGTATACGGCCTGATGCCCCTCCAATTGAGATCAAACTCGCCCTTCTCAACGTGTTGCCAAAGTTTTACGGTCGAAGCACCGACGACCCCTACGGCCACATAACCGAGTTTGTTAAGATATGTAAAGTGCAGAAACGGCCAACCAATGTGACGGAAGACCAGTTTAAACTCGTAGCCTTTCCATTCACCCTGTCTGGTTCGGCCAACCAATGGTTTTCGAGCCTACCTCCTAACTCGATCATCACATGGACGCAGCTCAAGAAACTCTTTCTTGAGTATTTCTTCCCCTTGACCAAAACCGAGGATCTGTAGAAAGAAATCTCGTCCATCACCCAAGATTTTGACGAACCACTCAGTACATTCAGGCTCCGATTCAAGTGTCTGACAGATAGCTGTCCAAACCATAGATTTTCCGATGGCCAGCTGCTCTCGTACTTTTACCAGGTAGCCACAGTAGCCAACAAGGACCTGCTAAACACCTCAAGCAGTGGAGGCTTTTCGGAAATCAGAGTTAACGAGGCAAAGGATATCGTGAAGAGACTCGTCAACTCGAAGAAAGAGTATGATACTGGGGAAGTCAGGATTCTAAAACGAGTAGCACAAGTTGAACCGAGTATCCGTGATAAGGTAAATGAGAGGATGGAGAGGATGGAGAAGCTACTCTCCAAAGTGGTGGACAAGGTTGATCAAGTAGCAGCAACGAGTGCAGCCCCACGAAAACAATGCAATTCATGTGAGATTTCGGCCATTCAACATTGCAGTGCCCACACCAAGTCGATGAACAAATCAGTGCAATGGGGAATTGGAATGATCGACCACCGCAGAAGAGGGACCCTTACTCGAACACATATATCCCGAGATGGAGAGACCATCCAAATCTAAGATGGAGGGATTCGAGTAACCCGACACCCCAACCCCAACCTCAACCATACGTGCCTCCACACCAAAACGCTCAATATCAACCCCGTTATCAGCAAAACCAGCCAAACCAGCAATCTGCACAAAGAAACCCAAATGATGATAAGCTGGATATGCTGATTAACATGTTCCAAGAGCAGAAGCGGACCACTGAGGAGCAGAAGAGGGAAACTGAGGCAACACTGCAAGAGCATACGCGGCAGATCACCAATCTATCAAACTCTTTTAACGAGTTCAGAATGAAGCAGCCGGGATTGCCGTCGCAAGTGCAGTTAAATCCGAGGGAGACGGCGAATCAGGTTTCTGCCGTTCGGAGGAGTGGACGAGAAACGGGCAGCCTAGACCGTAATTCGGTAATGCAAGACAGCCAAACCGCGGCCAGGCCAGCCCCTAATCGTGAACCAAAACAGGCTGAGCAAGAGCCCTCAAACCGTGGCCAAACCGCGGCAGAGCAGCAGCCATTTTCGGCCGTTTCGAGCATTCCCGTCCGATCCACACCTGCAGATGTCCATGAAGAGGCCGTGCAGCAGCAAGAACTGGCTAACAATGCAAAGAAGAGGTCCGGAAATAATGAGCCAAAAGTGAGGTCTCCACCACCGTTTCCGCATCGACTAGCCAGGAAGAAGCAAGACGCGATCGACTTCATGTCAATTTTGGCAAGATGGATATCAATCTTCCTTTCCTCCAAGCCATCAAGATGCCCCCGTTCAGCAAGTTCTTAAAAGACTTTATCGGGGGATGCAAACTGAAACGCAAAGGTAATATTGAACGAGTCACTTTCCGCAGTCCTCAATCTAGATCTTCCTAAAAAATGTAAGGACCCAGGTATGTTTTCATTACCTTGCTTAATTGGAGATCATATGATAGAAGCTGCTATGTGTGACCTTGGTGCTTCCATTAATGTTATGCCTTTATCTGTGTTTAATCGTTTAAAGGGTGCTGAATTGGTTAAAACTGGAATAGAAATATGCCTAGCTGATCGTTCATTTATCTACCCGGTTGGTATGCTTGAGAATGTGTTAGTAAGGATTAATGACTTTGTTTACCCTGCCGATTTCATTGTCATAAACATGAGAAACTTGGGTAATGAGAATTCTGGCGTATTACTAGGTAGACCTTTCCTGAAAACGGCTAAAACTATAATAGACGTAGGAAAAGGGACGATTTGTTTGGACTACTTTGGTGAAAAGTACACGTTTAGTATTGAAGATGCTATGAAGCAACCTATTGGACTACTTTGGTGGAAAATGTGTTCTCTATAGATGTTTTTGACCCTCTTGTCCAAGAATATCTTGAGACTACATTTTTTGTAGGACGATTCAAACTTCTCAGAACCTGAATGGATGGCAAGCATAGATTTCACACGGCAGACTGATGCAGAAATCCGAGAGTTATTGTTTTCAGTATTTACAATGGAAGGTACTGAACCCAAGGCTATAGGGCATGAACCATGACAAGTTAACCAGGCAGCGACCGAAGTCGCTAAAAACCTGGCCCAAACCGTGGCCAATAGAACTGAAACCTTCGTCCAGCCCGTGCCCGAGACTCGTTCAGACCTTGTCCGAGGAATTCAGCACAGCCTGGCCGAGAATTGCCCCAATGTCCGAAAAACCGTGGCCGGAGTGCCAATTTTCCAACGCCAAACCGAGGCCAATCCAGAAACTGCGGCTAAAACCGTGCGGTTTGCCGAGCCATTGGTGTAGACCGTAGCCGAAACTCCAGAAACCTTCATCCAGCCCGTGCCAGCAGCCGGAATTTGCTTTCCTGAGCGCCCAGCCAGAACCGAAACCGTAGCCGAAGTAGCCCAAACCGCAGACCAAACCGTGGCCGAAGCTGTGAAACCATCGGCCACCTCGTTTGTTAAATCTCTTCCGTCTCACCTCCGATCCTAGAACTCAAAGACCTTCCATTGAACCTGAAATATGCTTATCTAGGAGTCGCTGCCTGTGATCATAAACTCGAGCCTAACCGAGCAGCAGGAGACAGATTTGGTTGGTTTGCTGAGGAAGTACAAAACGACAATCGGGTGGACTTTAGCGGATATTAAGGGGATCAGCCCAGACGTTTGTCAGCATCATATTCTCATGGAGGAGAATGTTAAACCCGAATATGAGAGATGTCGTCTTGAAAGAGGTGTAAAAGTTGCTATCTATGGGGATCATATACCCGCTTTCAGATAGCAAGTGGGTGAGCCCAGTTCATGTTGTACCGAAGAAGTCTGGCATTCAGGTGGTCATAAATGGGAAGAACGAGTTAGTGCCAACAAGACTAGTGACTGGATGGCGTATGTGCATCGATTACAGGAAGTTGAACGCCGCAACCAGAAAAGACCATTTCCCATTGCCCTTCATCGACGAAATGCTTGAACGGTTGGCCGGAAATAGTTTTTTCTGCTTCCTAGATGGGTATAGTGGTTATTTTCAGATCTGTGTGAACCCAGATGATCAGAAGAAGACCACATTTACTTGTCCGTTCGGTACTTATGCTTACAGACGAATGCCGTTCGGTTTGTGAAATGCACCCGGCACATTTCAACATTGCATGATGAGCATATTTTCGGATCTGATAGAACAGTGCATCGAGGTTTTTATGGACGATTTCACAGTCTATGGCAGTTTGTTCGAGACATGTTTGGAGAATTTAGAGAAGGTACTTAGCCGATGTGTGAAACGTAGCCTTGTGTTGAACTACGAGAAATGTCACTTTATGGTGAATGAGGGGATTGTTCTGGGACACATAGTATCCAAGGAGGGCATTCGAGTAGATAAAGCAAAGGTGGAGACAATCGAGAAATTGCCATACCCGACCAACGTCCGAGAGGTCCGCGGATTTCTAGGCTATGCCGGGTTCTACAGACGCTTTATCAAAGACTTTGCAAATATAGCTCAACTTTTAACCCAATTACTCCAGGATGAGGTGTCGTTTGAGATGACAAAACTGAGAAGACAAGCATTCACCGTGTTGAAAGAAAAGCTAATCTCGGCCCCCATCATGCAACCTCCGAACTGGGATTTTCCGTTTGAGCTCATGTGTGATGCGTCTGATTATGCAGTTGGAGCCGTTTTGGGTCAGAAATTGGGAAGGAAAGCCACGTAATTCACTATGCTTCGAAAACCCTGAATCTGGCTCAATGTAATTACACCACTACCGAAAAAGAGCTGCTGGCCGTGGTGTTTGTATTCGAAAAATTCAGATCCTACTTGATCGGCTCAAAGATCATCGTGTATATCTATCACTCTGCTTTAAAATGCCTATTTTCGAAAAGAGAATCGAAACCCAGACTTATCCGATGGATTCTACTCTTACAAGAGTTTGATTGGGAGGTTTGAGACAAGAAAGGGGCCGAGAATTTGGTAGCTGATCACCTTAGTCGGTTAGTAATTCCCGCAGACCAGGATCCAATCCAGGAATCATCTCCGGTGGAGCATTTGTGCTCGATGCGGACAGGAAGGCCGAGAACGCAGTTAGGCCGTGAGAATTCAGAACCGTGGTATGCCGACATTGTAAATTTCATCACCGCTGGAGAGGTCTCGGAAGTTTTCACACGTGCGCAAAGAATGAAGATGGAGAGCGAGTGCAGACATTATATATGGGACGAGCCATATCTCTGGAGAATCGGTTCAGATCAGGTCATCCGACGATGCATCCCGGATGAAGAACAAGGTAAGATCCTAGCCCATTGTCACTCGTATGCATGTGGTGGTCATTTTGGCCCGAAAAGAACTGCTAGGAAAGTGCTAGATTCTGGTTTTTTCTGGTTAACTCTTCATCGTGATGCATATATTTTCTGTAAGACATGCTCTAATTGCCAACGTGTAGGAAACATATCTAGACGTGATGAAATGCCTCAGATTCCTGTTATTGTCTATGAAATATTTGATGTATAGGGCATGGATTTTATGGGACCGTTTCCAAGTTCGTCTGGTTATATGTACATATTACTTGCGGTCGATTATGTTTCAAATGGGTGGAAGCGACCGCCACCCGTACTAATGATTCACAAGTGGTTGCAGGTTTCTTGAAGTCTAATATTTTCAGCAGATTCGGTGTTCCGAAAGCGATCATCAGTGATCAGGGGACGCACTTCAAGAACCGAACCATTGAAGCGCTAATGAAGAAATATGGAGTGCATCACCGTCTGGCCACTACTTATCATCCTCAATCCAATGGCCAGGCCGAGTTATCCAACCGCGAGATCAAGCTGATTCTCGAGAAAACCGTTAATCCTTCGAGGAATGATTGGAGCAAACGGTTGGAAGATGCACTGTGGGCGTACCGGACAGCCTACAAGACTCCAATTGGCATGTCTCCTTATCGGCTCGTTTTTGGAAAAATGTGTCATCTTCCTGTTGAACTAGAACACAAAGCGTATTGGGCAGTTAAGGAGATGAATTTGCAAGCCGACAAGTGTGAGGAGGAGCGCAAGTACCAGCTCCAAGAGCTTGAGGAAATTCGTTTGGAAGCGTTTGATTCGGCTATGGCGTATAAGGATCGAACGAAATTGTGGCATGACCGGAACCTGCGAGCCAAGACATTTGTCGTTGGTCAGAAAGTTTTAATGTTCCGGTCGAAACTCCGGTTGATGCCCGGAAAGCTCAAATCCAAGTGGATTGGTCCGTTTGTGGTGACCAAAGTAAAGTCCAACGGTGCAGTGGAGGTTCAGAGTTTAGAAACGGCCAAGACGTTCCTAGTGAACGGCCATCGTCTCAAGCCATTTTATGATGCTTCCGAAGTAGCTATAGTGGAGGATATTCCGCTGAGCTTATCGAATCTCGACTAAACGTCCCGTTCCGTCTAGCCATAGACGTTAAACGAAGGCGCTACTGGGAGGCAACCCAAGGGTTTTATTTCGTTTTCTGTTTTTTTCCTTTAATTTTTCTTGTCATTTTTAGTCGTTTTAGATTCTTTATAGTCTAATGTATGTGTGTGTAAAATTTCGTACAGATTTGCCTCAAGACTGTCAGAAAACCGCGAAGAAACCTTGGTATGGGAAGATTGGCTAACTGGCAGACCGAGCGCACCACTGACCGAGAGCCAGCGCCTGTCGGCTGGCCTGTTCCTGAGAGTTGCGAACTAGTGGCTCGTGTCCCTGCACTAGACCGGCCCATCCTCACCCGACACACGCACCAGTGCCCAAACATACACCCGTGGCTGATGTTTTCCAGCCGACCCGTACCAAGTCGAGCCAAGACCGTGCCTGATCGAGGTTTTCCGACCGAACCGTGACCGATGACGGAGTTTTATGTCGAGACCGTACCTGAAGCCGTGTGCCACTGCCCGATGAGAAGTGATGGTCTGTTTAGCCTGAGACCAAAAGGGGTCGTGGACGGGCGATGCTTGAAACCGTGAAACCATGGCTTTCACCGACGGTTTGAGGACACCTAGGCCGAGCACCTTTCACCCGTGCGGCTAGGTTGAGAACCGTGGTTCACCGAGGTTTTGGACGGTCGACCCGCAACAACGAACCTTGGCATATTCCGGCCATTTTGCTGGAACCCTGCGACCGTGAATCTGCTCCGGTCTATTTACAGAGACACCCCTCATCATCAGTTTTCAGCTGTCGAATCTGCTCCAGCTGAACGACGACCGAATTGGCCGTGAATCTGCTCCGGCCGACTTCTTTACTTCCCTATTCTTTTCTCGGTTTTGTCTATTTTATGATGATGAGCTTGGTTTCGGTTTTCTAACGCTAACGTGTTGGTTTGTCTATTTTTTCTCTGTTGTCTATGCCGAGGGAAAACTCGAGCTCTCTTTTCTACAGTTTCTGACGCTGTGGATAGTTCGAGTCGTTGTTGTTGGTACTATGGATTCGGTTTGGATGCTGGACTTTGGTCGTGGACATATGGTCTGGGAGGCAATTTTGTGATTATCAAACACGCCAAAACAGACTAGCTTCTTGTAATCCCTACACTTTTTTTTTCTTTCGTTTCTTAGATTCTCATTTTTTGGGTTTTTAAGCTTTTATATATATTTTTAGGATTCATCCTCGCTTTTAAGCTGAGCTTGTTGAGGGCAAGCAAGGTTTAAGTGTGAGGAACTTAGATATGTATGTTTGTATGTATATTTCGTGTGTTTTGCATGCTTTATTTGTAGAGTCGGTCATATTTTTCAGCACGATGGTTAGTAAAGGAATGAGTTTTGATATGAATTAACCATGCTAATTAAAGAATCATAATAGTAAATAATTATTGCCCTCGTCCCTTTTAACATGCTTAATGATAAACGTTTAAATACTATCTGAACTTAATTAAATGATATTTGGGATGACGAACAAGACTGCATGAATAAGCCTAGTATATGGTGAGATCTAAGCCTAGAGTAGAGCAGTCTCTACATCAATCTTTTGTTCTGAGTGGTGTGGTAGCTGAGGTCGATGCATGATAGGTTATATGAAGGCAAAATTAGGTTTAACCACACATCGTAAATAGCCTACCCTTTATATCCCCTAGTTAGCCCCTGAGCTTGATCCTTTTCTTTCTTGAAGCCACTATATATATAAACCTGAGCCTGTTCTTATATCCAACGTAAATTTACCCCATGGATGCATGCTTTTGAACCTGAAAATTTGTAGCTTTTGATAATGGATTTGTATTGATGTATGCTAGTGCTATGGTTCATTTTTGAGCACTATAGATTATCATAAGCATATGTGTTGTGTTTCAGTATTTTGGTCTGGACAAAGAAAAAGGTTCCGGAAAAAATAGAAAAAAAAGAAAAAAGAAAGAAAAAAAGAGAAAAAAAGAAGAAGTCCAGACCTCAGATGTTTTTATTTCAAGTAGGATGTAAATATGTGTTTTGTTGTGCTTGTATATTTTCAGTCGTTTTGTTCTTAAGCATGTGTACATGATATTTGTTTAAACCTTAGAGCCCCTAGGTTCTCACCAACATTACAACCCCCTAGCCCCGTTACAACCCTTAAGACCTTTTTGGCTTGTTATGTGTTGACCGAGGCTACTGCATGGAAATTTATGAGTGATCTTCCCTTTATATATGAGCGTTGAGAGAAAAACCTGTGAGGATTCATGTCTTTCTATTTTTGATCAAATTGATAATTGAGTGATGAGAAATATTTGAGGGGATTGATTTATGCACTAGGAAGAGAGGACATCAATTTTTGTTTATGAACTGAGACTTGAATTTGGTAAGGGGACATTTATTTGATAAACTTATGATATGAACGCTTGAAGTGCTGAATTTTGTGACCATTGTATGTAAGTTTTCGAGTCTGTGTCAAATTAGGGTTAATTTCGACTTTTGTCAAACCTAGGGTTAGTTCGTAATTTTCTGTTTTAAGGGTTAGGTTTAAATTCGAAAAAGGAAAAAATATATTAAAAGATATTTTCATATTTTCTTGTTTTCTGTTAGGTTTAATTTTCGAGTTTGTATGTTTACGTGTGAATTGTTTTGAGGGATTATGAACTAATATTTTGATGATATATATTATATTCCATACTTGAGGACAAGCATGACTTAAGTGTGAGGATCTTGATAAGCTGCTAAATGTGCATATTTCTAGAGCTATATATTGTTATATTTGTTATTAAAAGTGCTTACGAGTGGTATTTTATGCAAGATTTGATGAAGAGCACTGATCGATGCACATTGGAGCAGAAAGTGAAGATTTCAGCCAGTTTAATGCTATATTGAGGCTGAAGAACCAATTTCCGGTGAAACCTTAATTAGATTATTTTATGTGGCAGAGTTGTGTTTCGTCTAACGATTCCTAAGTTGCTCCATAGAGTGGTTTAGTTGAGGAAGATCCGATGAAAGGAGGTTCGTTATACTCTTTTTCCCTGAAAATGTTTTTAATGAGGTAACGGCCCGATCCTTAGTTTTAAGGAGTTGATGGAGATGCACTGGATGGCCATAATTTCGGCCATGCTATGGATCAGAAAGAGGAATTCAGCCCAAGATGAAAGAAGTTAGGTCGAAGCCCAGAAGAAAGAGAAATTCCGGTTCTGAGAAGAATTGGGATTCCTACTGTGAAGAGGATTAGGTCAGAAATCCGATTACCGCAAGGAATGGAGCTTTAGACGTGTAATTCAATATGGAAAGAGGCTGAATTCGAGTTTAACAAGGAAAGAAGAGGTCGGCTTCCTGATAAGAAAGGAAAAGAAATTCAACTGCGAACAAGATTAAAACTTTACCATAAACCGTTTTGTAATTGTATTCCAAATATAACGGTGTAGAGTTGATTATAAATAGATGGAGGTGGCTGAATAGTTTCGCACCAATCACCACTTTATATTCATAGAATAGCCACTTTCAAAGTTCGAGCAGTTGAAGAAGCCGCAGCCGACCGAAGAGCGCAAGATTGAAGAACCCTGAGATCTTCATCAGCAAGTTTCGGCCATAGCCATAGCAGTGCAGTTTCTTTGTATCTTTAAGACAATTTTCGTTTTCAATTCATAATGTTTTCTTATTTGATTTTCGTGTGTTTTTATGCCATGTTTCATGAGTAGTTAATTAAATCGGCTAAGGATTAATCATGTAGGAATTGAACTAATGATATGATTGCATGAAACTTGTTCTTTGGATTCTCGATTGTTTATGTGCTTAATTTATGCTTGCATGTTTAGGAGTCGCGAACCTTGCCATGTTAAGTTAATGCTAGAAAAGTAGCGCAACTTTGTGAAAAACAGATAACTAGGTAAGACTGTAATAGCAAAGTGATAAACAATTGAGTGGATATCTGCATGCGAATACGTGTTTGTATATTTGTTTTGGGTTCCTCAAAGTGCTTGAATTCGGTTATGTATGTATCTAGGATAGCAAATACTGGCTAGAGAAATACATTAATCAGGGATAACGACATAGCAAATACTAGTTCGTTACTATAAACTGAGAGGGAATTTAGAGGGTTTAGCAAATACTTGCTCTCTTATAACTGAATGATCCATAAGAATAAGTGAATTGCATGACTAAAATTGGGGATTGAACTATGTTATGATTAATTCTGTGCCGGTTGTCTTTTATTTGATAAAGTTTTCGAAAATTACTTTTTTGCCCTTAGGGTTTCGAGTGATCTTTTCCAAAACCTAGGTTTTTCATTGTTTTCTTAATTAGGTTTTATTTGACTTTCTCGTTAGGTTTTGTTCTCATTATTTCGAGTAGTTTATTATTTAGGTTTAAATTGTTTTAGTTTATTTTCTTTAACTCATATTCATCCAAACTTAAGGCGTGGTAGCAAACCGACGTGTTAGTATTTAAATTGAAATTGTAGAGATTTTACTCGTTTCTCTGTGGGATCGACCCTACTTATCATTGTACTAATTATTTTTAGTTGCTGTGATCTGCAGGATTGTTTTAATTGAGAACCTAACGACATCTCCTTTCAATTCCAAACAATCCATCATTTCTCCCACAAAAAATCACCAACAAAAATGAGAACAAAAAAGTAAAACAAATGATTACATAGAGATGAAATAAACATGAGAAAGTTGTGTTATATAGTCACATACCTGCATTTATGGCATATTTTGAACCCATGCTTCATTTATGAGGGAGAGAATGTTTGTTTTTTTTTTTTGAAATTGCGTAGCTGAAACAGGAGGGGAAGGGATATTTTAAACAGGCGTTTCAGCGGTTCTTGTCCATAAACCGCTGATATGAAAGTTTGCTTAGCTGGAGTTAGGTGGAGCATTAATTACGGTCCCACATCAGTTTATTATTAAATTAATATTCATTTCAACGGTAGCAAAGATTGGCATCCGCGCAACCAAAACCAACTGCGTTAACGGCGAGTCTAGTCAAACAAACGTCAAAGCGCTGGAATGGGAATTTGGGCCGTCAAGTAGGCCACTACAGTGTATTTTTCATTTCAGCCCACATACATACCTGATTTGATTTCTTGGCCCGGTCAACATATTCCACGCGTGAATAGTTTTTTCATCGAGTGTTTTAGCGGTTCTCAACTAAACCGCTGAAATGGATAATAATATTTTAATTGCGCCGTGGAATTTTCCGCACAAGCTGACATGGCAGAGGAGAAATAGTTGGACTTTTCAACTATTGAACAGTTCACAACCGCTGAAATGATCATTTCAGCGGTCTGAATATTTTCATATATATCAACGGTTAAAGGCAGTAACCGCTGAAATGGAAGCGCTGGAATGAATTTTTTTCCTAGTAGTGTGTTACATATATTGGGGGGTGATTTTGAGCATTGGGAAATTTGTGCAAGATCTGGAATAGCGCGAGTTGAACATCAGCGCTATACAATATTGGAAACACATAATTTGGGATTTGTTGTTGTTGTTGTTGTTGTTAATTGTGTCAAATGTAATGGTGTGTAATCTCTTGTTGTTTGTGTAAACACAGAAGGAACTCTTTGTTTTTTGTTTCAAACACATATTTTCACTGTAATTTGTGCGTGCATTTACGTGAATTCTTCATTTGTACTTAATTGCGTGCGCATGTGTATATCATTCAATTTGCATACTCCTTGCAAAGAAAAAGAAATGTTCAAGGAGTATGCATTCATGAAGATATATGACAATCAATTCCTATGCAGTGCGACTCCAATATGTAATTATTAATAATTTTTTATTTTTACGTAGAAAAGTAAAATGTATTTACATTCCACGTTTGACCCATTTAATCGTCCATAAAATCTCGGCCAAGCGTACTAATTTATTATGGGGTGCTTGGTTGGTTGAGGGGAATGAGAATGGGAATGAGAATGATAATAGTGGGGATTGATTATAGAGGGAATCATTATAGTGTTGGTGTTTGGTTAGGATTAGGGAATGAGGGGGTGCTTGGTTGAGGGGTTTGGAGGTGGGTAATGGGGTTGATTATAGAGTATGGGTGTTTGGTTGGTTATTATGATTATATGGGCCCACCTTCATTACCCAAAACTGGCCAATCACCCAAACCCCCCAAAATTGACAACTATGAGTTTCATTACCTAGTTGTTTACTATATTTAGCCACTCCGTCATTTTAGTTTACTAATTTTAGCCATTCCCTAATGCAAACCAAACAACAACATTATAATCATTAGCCCTATAATCATTATACCCTATTATCATTCCCATTCCGATTCCTATTCTTCTATTTCAACCAAGCACCCCCTGAGTTTACATACTAAAAATAGATTTAAAAAATAACTAAAAATAGTAAATAATAGTGGGTCCCATTCATTATAGAGTAATGAAACCCATAGTTCTCATATTTGAGGGGGAATGGATGATTGGCCAGTATGGGGTAATGGTGGTGGACCCTGTTCAATGATTATAGTCTACCAAACAAGCAACTCTATAATGAAACTCATATCCCATCATCTGCTGGTCGAATTTTTTGGTACAATTAGTTATAAATAAATGTGCAATTTAGTATTATTATAGGTGCATGTGTAAGCTGAATGTATATATGGTGCAGTTTGACTTAAGTGATTGTGCAATAGTTATAGGTGACTGTGGTAGGATTTGGTACGGTGAATGGTCATTTGGTGCAATTAGGTTTAAATAAATGTGCAGTTTAGTATAATTAGATGTGCATGTAGGCTAAATGTATATATTGTGCAGTTTGACATAAGTGATTGTGCAATGCAGTATAATTATATGAGATGTTGATGTATTTTGTTATGTGAATGTGCAATTGGTGCAAACTGCTTTATTTAACTGTTTTCTTAATTATTTTTAGACACACGGGAAAATGGAGATCGGATTGTTTGACCGGATCTAACCGTGGATCGGAACATTGGATAACCAGGTTGTTTGATTCAGGTAAAAATGAGTATTTAGTTTTGATACAATTTGAATGATTTTGCGAGCCATGTAATGAGTGATTTTATTAACAGGAGATGAAAATACAGTTGTTGCAAGCAGAAGATGGCTAATGTTTATGTTGTTATCCAAGATATTTTGGCTTGGAAGGATTTCTATGCAATTTACTATAGTTTAGTTAGGAATTCAAGATCGTTAGAATTCGGATGTTGTGATGATGATGGTATACAATGTGCAATGCACATTTGACAGTACAGAGATGCACTTTGCATATATTTAGATTGCACATTGAATTTTTATTAGTTGGATTGTAGATTAGCAATGCACATTTAAAAGTACAGAGATGCACTTTGCTTATATTTAGATTGCACGTTGAATTTCTATAAGTTGAATTGTGGATGAGCAATGCACATTTTTGACCGTGCAGAAATGTACTTTGCATTTATTTAGATTGCACATTTAATATATATTAGTTGGATTTGAATTGTGGATGAGCAATGCACATTTGACAGTGCATAGATGCACTTTGCATTTATTTAGATTGCACATTTAATATATATTAGTTGGATATGAATTGTGGATGAGCAATGCACATTTGACAGTGCATAGATGCACTTTGCACTTATTTATATTGCACATTTAATTTATATTAGTTGGATATTGTGGATGAGTAATACACATTTGACAGTACACAGATGCACTTTGCATTTATTTATGATGATACTGGCTCAGCACTCTACTGGGCCGAGAAAAGACTCAAGGCCCAGTACCGGGGAAGTAACAACTTTCCCGCGTGAGGCGCATCCGGACAAGAGAAAGGACGGGTAGGTGACAAAAAGAGGTGGTCCTGAGTCTTATCCAAAGCAGGCAACCCCAGCTATAAATACTAGACTCAAACAGTAAGCAAGGTATGTGACTTATATCTCTCTACTTTATATTGAGAGCACCTTCCGTACGTTTTCCTTCTCCGCTATCCCCATCTCATCATCACGCCGGAGCTTCTTTCCCGGAACGCCTCCCGGGGATTGTTTTGCAGGATTGTAGCGGGCTGATCAAGGAGGAGACCCGGATAGCGTCTAATCCCGGGAGACGGACGAATTTTGGCAGCATCAATTGGCACGCCCGGTGGGACCTTTCCACCTTCGCATGATGGAGTCGCCAAGGAGAGGGCGCCGAAGAAGAACGCGGCACCTTCAGGGGGTGGTTGTCTTCCACACCCGGGATATGATGTGACCTTGAGGCAGTTGCAGGAGGAGGCTAGACACCAGCGGGAGCTAGGGGTACCGCAGGATGGCCACGTGGAAACTGCCTCTGACGAAGCCGACTCGGAAAGAGAGTACCAGGAGGACCAAGGACCAAGGCCCGCCGGGGGAGGCAGTCCCCGGGCCCAGGGGCCTGAAGCCCGGGAGGAGGGGCAATCCTTAGCCGAGGCGGAGGAATTGGCGGCGTTGGAGTTCATGAGAGCCAACAAGGAGTTGTACCGCCAGTGGGTACTCTCTACCCGGGAAAGTCGTAGGCGGAGGGAACCTGGGAGGAACCCGGCAGGCCCTCCACGGGGGTACCAAAGAGAGGTTATTGACCTGGACGGAGTCGTTCAGCCGCCAAGGATACAGGGGCGTGTGAACTCTTCCACCGTCCCACCTTCTTTCCCTCCGAGTTTCGGGATCGGAGGGGGAGTGGCTACGGGACAACAATCGAATTTGGTTCCACACGCTCCACCCTATTACCCGTGTTCCAGCTGGGGGCGGGACAAATTGGGTATGACCTGCTAGTCATGCCGGCGGAGTCGTTGGGTTATCAGGTCCCTGGAACCCAGGGGAACCCGATCCAGTATTCCATGCCCATGCATGGATCAATGGGGATGAACTACGGTTACCCGGAGAGATACTATCGGGAGGACGATAGGACGCGGGGCTATCAGGTGGCGCAGCAGGACCCCAACTCTTTGGAGGCTCGACTAGACAAATTGGTGGGAAGAAACGGGGCTAAACCTACCTCCCCTTGGGTCCCTCGAGTGCTTGCGTACCCATGGCCGCCGGGCCTCCGGACCCCGGAGGGAATCCCAACGTACAATGGAGAGACAGACCCGGAAGAGTTTGTCAGGACGTACCAGAACCTAATGGTGTCAAGGGACTTCCCGGAGGAATTGAGATGCAAGTTGGTGGGCTGTTACCTGAGAGGAAACTGTCTTTCGTGGTTCGATTCCTTGCCCCGAGAAAGCCTCAGAGATTATTACGATTTCTCTAAGGCTTTACTGTTCAGATACGCCGGGTTAAAGAAGGAAGGAAAGCAGCTGACTGAGCTTCTGGCCACCCGGCAGAAGGCTGCGGAAGGGTCAATGGAATACTATCGAAGGTACATGGACAACAGCATGAAGGTCGTCGACAGGCAGCAGCAGGAGAAGGCGGTGATTAGTGGGTTTATAAATGGCCTGAGGGATATGGCGTTGTTCCAGAAGTTGATGGAAAACATCCCGGAAACCTTTCACAACCTGCAGATGGCGGTGCAACTGTACTGTTCGGTTAATGATGCCACGAGGGAGAGAAAAGAAGAATCCGGGGGATTCCTCCCGGATAAGATGGAAAGAAGGAGGACGGTTGACCCAAGTAGAAGGGACCCTGCTCCCGCGCCGGTAAACCGGTCAAGAGCAGACAGTTTTACCCCGCTCAGCAAATCCCGAACGGAGATCCATACTATCCACAAGGATTTGTTCCCGGATCCGTTGCCTATCCAAGGGACCCCGTCTAGGGAAAATGCGGACAAATGGTGCGCCTATCACAAGTCTTATGGACATTCGACAGAGGGGTGTAGGATGCTGAGGAATGAGATAGAAAAATTGATAGAGCGGGGACAGCTGAGAGATTGTGTGGCGATGGAAGCAAAGAAGGAGAATCCCCGGGACCAGCCTCAAGAGCAGCCCCGGAGGAGGTGGAGGCCTAACCCGGGGAGAGGAAATGGGAGAAACCAAGGCAACAGGGCCCCGGGGAGGCCTGCAATAGCTGCCGCACCAATCCAAGCAGTGGAGCCTGCCCCAGTACCCAACAGGATGATCAACGTGATAAGTGGAGAAATTGGAGAAGCATGCCAGTCGGTTTCTGCTATCCGGGCTCGGACGCGATATGTTCCCCCGGGGGAGATTCAGGGAAAAAGATTTCGCCCCGAGGAGGCTCTCACTTTCTCTGAAGCGGATGCAGTCCCGCCTCAGATACCCCATTCTGACCCGATGGTGGTAACAGCGGAGATTGAAGGTTTCTTGATCAAGAGGGTGTTCGTAGATGACGGGAGCAGTGTGGAGATCATGTTCGCTTCCTGCTTCGATCAATTGGGAATTGGGAGACAGAACTTGAAACCCCCTTCATCTCCCTTGTCAGGATTCACTGGCAAACCTGAAGTCCCTCTAGGAGTTATTCCCCTCGCAGTATGTATGGTGGATGAGAAGGATCGGAGCAAGAGGGTCTCAGTGACGTGCAACTTTGCGGTTATTGATGCACCCTCGCCATATAACGTAATCATAGGAAGACCATGGCTAACCCAAGCTCGGGCAGCGAGTTGTCCGTATCTACTGACGATGAAGTTCCCCACTGCGCAAGGTGTGGCGGTCGTACGGGGAAGTCAAGCCGTAGCAAGAAGTTGCATGATGACGGTGGTCCGGGACGCAAAGAAAGCAGTAGGGGCGGTACATGGAGAAGTTCCCCGGCAAGAATTGGAGGAAATGCAGGTGGCGGACAAAGAGACGGTCACGGTGGGAAAAGACCTCCCGGGTGAAGTAAAAAGCGCACTGAAGGAACTCTTGGCCAGGTATCATGGAGTATTCTCATGGAGCCCGGAGGACATGGTGGGGGTGTTTCCAGAGTTGGGGGTACACAAGTTGAACATAAGCCCGGCAACAAAACCAATCAGGCAGAAGAAAAGACCTGTAGCCCCGGAAAGAGCGGAATTTATAAAGAATGAAGTAAAGAAGTTGGAGAAAGCCGGGGTGGTCGAGGAAATCATCTACCCGGAATGGATAGCTAACCCGGTCTTAGTAAAGAAGCACGATGGAAGCTGGCGCATGTGTATCGACTTTACAGATTTGAATAAATATTGCCCCAAAGACAGCTATCCTCTCCCAAATTTGGACCGACTGGCAGAGGCTATCGCGGGGTACTCGGTGCTGGCCTTCTTCGATGCACATAAAGGGTATCACCAAGTGCAGATGGATGAGGCGGACAAAGCGAAAACCTCCTTCATCACCGATTTCGGAACCTTCTGCTATAAGAAAATGCCCTTTGGGCTGAAGAACGCGGGGGCTACGTATCAGAGAATGGTGGACAAACTCTTCAAGGACCAAGTGGGAAGGAACATGGAGGTGTATGTCGACGACATGGTGGTCAAAAGCAGGGCTTACGGAGCTTTCCTGAATGACCTGGAGGAGATGTTCGAAAAGCTAGAACGGAGCAATCTAAAGCTGAACCCCTCCAAAAGTACCATTGGAGTGGGTGCGGGGAAGTTCTTGGGTTTCATGGTGTCAAGTCGGGGCATTGATGTTAACCCGGAGAAAGTAGAGGCCATAGCTAAGATGACCTCCCCCAGGTCGGTGAAAGAAGTACAACGGTTGACAGGGTCTCTCGCGGCTCTCAGTCGATTCCTATCAAAGGGGGCAGATAGGCAGTTGCCTTTCTTCAACATTCTCAGGAGGGCCAAAGCGTTTGAGTGGTCCGGAGAATGTGAGAAGGCGTTCCAAAATCTGAAAGAGCACCTCCAACAGTTGCCAACTTTAAAGAAGCCACTCCCGAGGGAGGAGCTTTTTCTGTACATAGCAGCGTCCCGGGAAGTTGTAAGTGCCGTGCTAATCAAAGAAGAGGAGGGAAAGCAGCACCCAATCTATTTTGTTAGGCGGGCACTTCGGGGGGCAGAAACTCGGTATACTGACTTGGAGCAGTTGGTTCTGGCACTGGTGCATGCTTCAAGGAGGTTTAAACCCTACTTCCAGGGCCATCCCATAGTGGTCCTTACCAATTACCCGCTAAGACAAGTCATGTTCAAGACGGAGGCATCAGGGAGAATGATGAAATGGGCTATAGAGCTGGGAGAGTATGAAATCCGGTATGAGCCAAGAAGAGCTATCAAGGGCCAGGCCCTAGCGGACTTCTTGTTGGAATCAGAAGCAAGGATAAACGAGGAACATGAGACGCCTAACACTCCGGAGAACATGACTAAGGCTGAGACAGACCCGTCCTGGAAGTTATATGTGGACGGATCAGCACACTCTGGGGGCAGCGGAGCGGGAGTACTGTTAGTCAGACCGGAAGGGAAGGAGTATCCCTACGCAGTCCAATTCACTTTCAAAACAACCAACAATGAAGCTGAGTACGAAGCTTTGATCGCGGGATTAAGGTTGGCAAAGGAGATGGAAATCAAAACTCTCACGGCACACAGTGATTCCCAGATTGTGGTGCAGCAGGTAAAGGGAGAATATGAAGCCCGGGAAAGGAGCCTGCAGAAGTACTTGGAAGCGGTGAAGCCTCTGATAGCCGGGTTTAAAACCTTCAACTTGGTTCAAGTTCCCCGGGAGAAGAACAGTAAAGCAGATGTTTTGAGCAAGTTGGCTTCCTCAGAATTGAAACCTGAGCCCGACCAAAAGTTGTACTTGGAGGTACTAGGAAGAAGGAGCTACCAGGAGAATGATCAAGTAATGCTGGTGAATGAGGAAGAATCCTGGATCACGCCCATGCGGGCGTACCTAGAAGAAGGAACCACCCCGGAGGATAAGGCTCAGGCCCGGAAGCTAAGAGTTAAGGCGCCTAAGTATGTGATCCAGGGAGGGGAGCTGTACAAAAGAGGGTATCTCCAGCCTTTGCTAAAGTGTGTAGAAAGGTCGGAAGGCCGACACCTCATCCAGGAGGTGCACGAGGGATCTAATGGGAGCCACCAAGGGGCTCGCACCTTGGCCAAAAAAATCTTAAGGCTGGGGTATTACTGGCCGACATTGTTCAAAGATGCGGAAGAACATGTACAGAAGTGCTTGGCATGCCAGACATTTGCCCCGCTAATCCATGTTCCCCGGGAGGAGTTAATCGGAGTCATAGGAGCTTGGCCGTTCAGTAGGTGGGGAATTGACTTGGTGGGACCATTCCCGACTGCCCCGGGAGGAGCCAAGTACTTGATTGTGGCAATCGATTACTTCAGCAAATGGGTGGAGGCAGAACCGCTCACCAACATACAGGGACTAACCTGTGTTAAGTTTTGCTGGAAGAACATCATTTGTCGATTCGGCATCCCGAAGATTATAGTCACAGACAATGGGGCACAGTTTGAGAATGATCCTTTCAAATCATGGTGTGTCAAGTATGGTATAGAGCAGAGGTTGACATCTATATACCACCCTCAGGCGAATGGGCAAGTGGAAGTTACCAACCGTACCATCATCAAAGGGTTAAAAACTCGCTTGAAAGGCGCGCGGGGAAATTGGATTTGGGAGCTACCTAGTGTTCTTTGGGCCCACCGGACTACAGAAAGCTCGGCTACCGGGGAATCTCCATATGGTTTGGTGTACGGGTCGGAGGCAGTGATACCCGCGGAAATTGGGATCCCGAGCCCCCGGACTCAATACCAGCGCCCGGAAGAAGAAGACGATGGACGGCGCCTTGACTTGGACCTCCTGGAAGAAAAGCGAGAGAATGCGGCACTTCAGGAAGCCAAGGTGAAGGAGCGAGTAAAGAGGTATTATGACAGAAGGATGCGGAAAGAAGTTTTCATCCCAGGAGACTGGGTAATGAGGAGAAACGATAACAGCCGCCAAGCCCCGGAGGGCAAACTTGCACCCAACTGGGAAGGCCCATACAAGGTAAAGGAAGCATACCCGGGAGGGAGTTATGTGCTGGAGGACAAGCAGGGGAAGGAGATCCCCAGAAGATGGAATGTAGCTAATTTAAGAAGGTTTTACGGGAAGTAGAGTACCCCGCATCGTACCTTAGCTACTAAGGCATGGATATGCCAGGCATGGATATGCCAGGCATGGATATGCCCCGCCCGGAAGCATGAACATGCCCGGAGAAATACCCCGACGTTTGGCCTCGTCCCGGGTTTAGAAAGGAAGATTTGTAAAAAGGGACCCATGGGTAACTCCCATTTGGGGTGCCCCGCTAGAGTGGACCCGGAGCTTGGATGAAGCCCGGGGATCAAAGAATGTAATGTTTACAGGGAAGAGTTAATGAAAAGGGTCTTTTCGAAAAACAATTTTATTCAATCCTCTTTAAATTACAAATCGGATGAACATGCTGTCATAGTCGTTGTAGGACGATTGCATAAGCATTTTACATACAGGTGTTCCTATCTATTTGCTACTATACCCACTTGGGACCTGACCCGGAAGCACCCTCAGGGTTACCCGGGCGGAAACCCCCTCCGAAGAATTGTGAGGACAGGAGATCTTCGGCAAAGCGGGCATCCGGGGCTTGATTCCACGCAAGCTCCTCTTCCAATTGCGCGGAGTCTTCTTCGTTCAATTCGGGGATAGGAACAACCACGGATCCCTCTGGAAGCGGCTCCGCCAGGCGCATTCTTCTTACCCCGGCAGAAGTAACAAACTTGTACTTAGGAAACAAGTCTGCTACACTTTTTCCCTTCTCCTCCCGACTGATGCGGGTGCCCTCAGCGGTCTTGATACCCTTCGTGGTAACTCCGGAATCAGCGATCTCCTGGACGCGTCTTATCCGGCGTGCCACTTCTTCCGGGTCGATAGATAAGAACATATCCTCGTATCTTTCATACGCCACATCCACCTCCACTCGGGCAGGGACTCGGCGGAGGCTAGAGGGATAAGGCTCAACCTCCCCCGCGGCTATCTTATTATGCCACTCCACGATGTCCAGATAGGCTTTATGATTGGGAGCTCCCTCACCAAACTTCTTCGGGTTGGCTTCCATGCGTTCAATCGTCCTGCAAACCCCGGCTGGAATATCAGTGAGGGGAGATACTCCAACTAAGCCATTCTTAAGACCCAAAAGGTGATAGGATAGCCGGGTGACTAGTAGAGCATCCTGGAGGACCCTGTTCCTATGAGTAAGGGACCGATTCTCCTTCTCCAAGTCACCAATTAGTCTATTCTGAGCAGTGCGGGTCTCTAGCTTCCTAAGCTTCTCTTGCGCCCGCTCAAGTTCACCCCACACCATGCCTAGCTCCTTGGCAGTGCGATGCTGGGAGTCGTCGTGAAGGGCTTGCAGCTCAGCGATGGTCTGGTGAGAATTCAGGGCTTCCCGCATATGATCGGAAGCAAGGTCGAAGCACTGGTTCAACGACCCAAACTTGGCCTCAACTGCCTTAAGAAACGCCACCAGCACCCGGATCGACCCAAACTCCTGAAGGAAGCATTCCAACCCCGCCTCAGCTAATGCCCGGTTAGCCTGGTCGCCTCCAAACCGCCAATGGGCTAGTTTCCTCTGAAGGAAAGAGCATTGGAGGCACCCAGCGCGGGGGAGAGAGAAGTAGGTGCCGGAAGAACTACTAGGATGAGGAAAAACATAAGGCATGGGCCCACGCGGGAGAATCTCCTCCAGGGGACGCTCAGACTACAAAAGATGGTAATATCATTAAAAAGTAGAACTTGTCATTAATCAAAATAGGCACCAAGGCCAAAGTTCTACATACACTTCCCCGGGGGAAGGAAAGCTACAAAATACTTAAAAAAAAAAAGATTACAAGGGAAAAGGTAGACTAGAGTCTAGAGTTATACATTGTCTTCAGTAGAGTGCCCTTCTCCCGGAACAGCGTGAGCTCTTTCGAACCTCCTCTCCAGCTCCACCAGATCCTCAGTGGTCCACTCAGGGCCGGCATAAGCAGGGGCGTCTACCGCGGGCTCATCAGCAGACTGTTCAGGGTACCCTACCTTCCGCGTGGCCTTCCGGGTTTGGTACAGCAGATCGTCTTGACCCGCACCAAGGCCAACCCGGTAGTCCCCCCCTTGGACTTGAACTGCTTGGTGCCCGAAATTGTAAGGCACCGCGCAGTATTCAAGATAATTCTCTGCCCAATGGGGTGTCTCCGGGACTACCCCATAAGCGTTGAAGCTCTCCGGGCCGGGATCAGGAAAAGAGGCCTCGCCAACCGCTGGCACCTTGGCCTTCTTGATATCCGAAGCAGAAGGGGCCCGGGAAGACATCTTCAAAGAATCCCATAGCTGAGGCACCAGGCCCTTCAGATCCGCCTCTTGGAGGGACCTCCAGCGGTAGTTCAGCAAGTCGCTGGCCTTGGGGCGGTAGTAGGAGGCTTGGGCTTCGAGGCGAGCGGGCCCCGGAAGCCAACCCCGCAGACTGCGGTACATCTCATGACAAGCATCCGCACTGGCCGCGGCGGCGATGCCCTCTAGCCTCTTGTCAAAATCGACGGAGCGAAGGATCTTCTGGTCAGAGCATCCAGGGCCTCGAGCTGAGCGTCTTTCTTATCCTTCTTGAGGGAGGAATACTTCTTCTCTACCTCGGCCAGCTTCTTCTCCTTATCCGCTAGCTTCTTCTCCCTCTCAGCTAGCTTCTTTTGGGAAGCCTCTAGTCGGGCCTCCAGGTCGTCCCTCCCGGCTAATATTTCCCGGGTGTCGCGGAGCTCCTTCTCCATTTTGGAAAATAGCCCGGCGCTATACTTGGAATAACCGCGGTTCAGCGCTTCGGTGAACTGAGGGTCCGCAAGGAGGGAATCGGCGAAGGCAGTGCTCTGCAAGACAGTATATATACCACTTAGACAAAATTCAGACAAAACTCTGATTAAAACTTAGATAAAATACGAAGTTTTAGGAAGGTAGTTACCTCCTCTTTCTCTTCTGGGAAAACCTCGGAAGTAGTAGCCTGCGGAGGAGTGTTGCGAACAGGAGGAGGAGAAGGAAAATCGTTGGTCCTCTGGCGAGAGGATGGAGGAGACCCAGGCAGCTCATTAGGAGGCGGTCGCTTGAACCATGAACTGGCCCCGCCACTATAAACCGGATGCTGGACAAAGGACCGGCGCCCGGGAGTAGGTGATGGAGTGGGAGCAGCCCGGGACGCTGAAGGTAACCCGGAGGAGGATGGCGGGCGAGAGCGTTGATGCGAGCGGGCCTCCTGCGGGATAATAGCTGGGTTCTCGGTAGAGGATGGTTCAGGATGGGGAGCCACTTGTTGAGCAGGCCCGGCTTGATCGCCCCTGGTTGGAGACCTCTCCACGAAAGTCATAGCGTCTGCGTGCAACGGAGGTTGGGCTGAAACCAAGCAAATAAAGTCAAAAAAATAATAATAATAATAATAGACAGAAGGGGAACAAGGATCCAAAATAAAATAAAAGCCTTAATAGGCACCTCCATCCGGCCACACCGCAGCTATGCGCGGGAGAGTGAAGAGCTCGGCAGGGTAGATCCCGCGAGGCCAATAATAGCCCGCGTTCCCGGTCTTAAAAAAATTGTCCATACATAGAGGGGAAAGACGAAGGAGGCTATGGTCGCTGGTAATAAGGCCGGGGAGATTGGCAAGGGGTTTCTTGTCCTCAGGAATGAGAGAATCGTTCCAGGAAGGCATAGGGTATACCCGGGCATCGCATTGAAAGAAACCTTTCGAAAGATATCCTTTGGCGGATTTAGGTTTGGAAAGGATGAAGTCCTTTATCCCGGAGCGAATAGTAAAAGAAAAGACGCCCGGGAAGGACGCATGTGCCTTCCGCAAGGCGTAGAAGGAGCGGAAGAGTAAGAGAGAACGAGGAATGTGGCACCTGGCGCAGTTAAGCAAAAAGGCCAGGATTAAAACAACCCCGTTAGGGTGTAGTTGGGCCGGGGCCACATTGTAAAATCGAAGAATATCAAGAAAGAGAGGAGGAAAGGCAGGCAAAGCCCGTATTGAAAATGGAACCGGGGGATGCACGGAACTTCCCGCTCGGAGACTCCCGGAGGAAGTTTAGAAAGAGAAGCATTTAAAGGGAAGGGAATAAAGCAGCGTTTGACTAAATCCAAGACATCCCTATCTAGGGAAGGAGAATCCTCGGGGACATCATAAAATTTGACACCTACCAGGCGCACTCCGTGAGTGGGTCCCCGGGGAATGTCACCACCAGCCTCCTCGCCGAACACCTCTTCATCCTGATCTTTGCGGGGATGATTAGGATGCTCGGCCGGGCAGGAACCTGCCCCATCCGAGGGCAACGCTCCCGGGACAACTGGCCCTCGGGGCGTACTGAAAACCTCGGAAGAGGTGTCCGGGGAGGAAGGGGGGGAAGCCGTGTTATCATCAGCCCGGAATTGGACCTCAAACCGATTTTGAACTCCCTCGGTGTCTAAGGAAGAATCAGAGGGAAGAGGGGAAGTCATGATGGGGAGAGAAGGAAGGAGAGATTTAGTGCTTACTTGATCAAAAAGAGCAGAGCGCCTGGAAGAATTTGGAGAGAGAAGCTTAATGAAGAGGGGTTTGGACCCTTATATAGACGGGTGAATAGGAAACGCCCCCTCAAAAGAAGGAAAAGCAGTTATGACACACTGATCGAAGCGGAATAGAGAACGGCGGCGTCAGAAACTAAATATCGCGCATATGGACCCCACCAAAAAGAAATAATGACGAGGAGAAGCGCATGAGACCAGTCCCCCGCGCTGCAGAGACCCGGACAACTGGTCTGGGGGGCTAGTGATGATACTGGCTCAGCACTCTACTGGGCCGAGAAAAGACTCAAGGCCCAGTACCGGGCAAGTAACAACTTTCCCGCGTGAGGCGTATCCGGACAAGAGAAAGGACGGGTAGGTGACAAAAAGAGGTGGTCCTGAGTCTTATCCAAAGCAGGCAACCCCAACTATAAATACTAGCCTCAAACAGTAAGCAAGGTATGTGACTTATATCTCTCTACTTTATATTGAGAGCACCTTCCGTACGTTTTCCTTCTCCGATATCCCCATCTCATCATCACGCCGGAGCTTCTTCCCCGGGACGCCTCCCGGGGATTGTTTTGCAGGATTGTAGCGGGCTGATCAAGGAGGAGACCCGGATAGCGTCTAATCCCGGGAGACGGACGGATTTTGGCAGCATCAATTTAGATTGCACATTGATTTTCTATTAGTCGGATTGTGAATGAGCAATGCACATTTGACCGTATAGCGATGTACTTTGCATGTATTTAGATTGCACATTCATAAAAAATATTAAGATAAATTAATGAATAAATAAACAAAAAAAATAAAAAGGTAAAAATAATATAAGTTTAAAGTGCACAATTAAAAGAGTTAGTATGCACCATTAAAAGAGTAAGTTTACACAATTTAGTTTGAATGAATAAATAATTAAAAAGATCAACACTAAAAAATAATTTAAATTAATAATTTATTTTCAGAGAAAAAGGATAATGAAAATTTAAAAGAAGATAAGGAATAATATCAAATCAAATATTTTCAAAAGAATTTAGGATAAAAGAGATAAACATATAAATTGTAATTTCGAATTGGGAAAGCAGTTGAGAGATTTATGGAAGCTACAAACGACCGTGGATGGATTTTAGGAGATAATTATAAACTCCTTCATGTTTTTGCAAAAAAGGGTATGGGCTACGTAGAGCACCGTACTCCCGGTGCATGTAATAAATTGCGTATGACCCTAATCAAATAATCCAATTAATTCACCGTGCGCACACACCTAATTTACCGTGCTCCATATGGTTAACTGTAAAAATTGACCAACATATAAGTAATAATGTAATTAGAGATTGTTAAACTCTTTTTGAAATATCTAATTAATTTATGTATATATATGATTACATGGGATGAGATAGAAAAGCCACGGATCTTTAACAGCCTTTACTACGATCAAAACGCAAATTAGCATTTGATTCATATATAAGGTACGTTTTTTATTTTGTTTAAGAGTTTATTGAGAAATTGTCTTTGAAACAGGTACAGTAGACTTATATTTTGTGACAAATTCTAACAAGTGATTTTTTAAACTTTCACAAAATAAATGCATATGTCAACAACTCAAACTTTTGATTTATTTTACTTTAGGTGCAATTTTTTAAAACACTAAAAAACTCTAAAGTTAATTTTCATGAGTAGATGTTGTTTGTGAATCAGCAGGTGAATAAAAGCGTGCATGCATGCACGTTTCAGAGATTGGCACGCGCGCAAGCTGCACACTTGAATTCTTGACTATCAGTTTTAGGTCCTGTTTGCCAGAGCTTATCTGTAGATCAGTATAGTTCAGTTTAGTTCAATTCAGTTCAGTTCAGTTCAGTTCAATTCAGTTCAATTCAGTTCAGTTCAGTTCAGTTCAGTTCAGTGAAATGTAATTTGATGAAATTCAGGTTAATTCAGTCATGCTGATTCCATTTTTCAATACATCAATTTTACTTCAGTTCAGTTCAGTTCAGTTCAATTCAGTTCAGTTCAATTCAGTTCAGTTCAATTCAGTTCAGTTCAGTTCAGTTCAGTACCATCAAGAAATAAACTCTAGTAAACAGGGCCTTAAAGTTTAGTACGTAATACTATTATTAAACAATTAATTCTAATTAATTCTGAACTAAATTAAAGTTCCTAATGTGTGTATTTCCTATATATGTGTTACGAGTATATTTTTGTACGCACATTCTAAATTTGTTAAAATACGATTCAATGATATCATATATATAATGTCAAACTCATACTAAAAGATGATCAAATTTACATACAGACATTTTATAAGCACGCACGGCCATACGATTATTCTTCTTAGGATATGCAAAGATGATATGTATCAATATATATTAGGAAAGATTTACATAAATTTACATGTGTATTAAGATATAGATGAAGGACCAACTACTGAAAATTTTATATTCATATTAAAATATTTCATAGCATATATTTAGAATACTGACAATTTAAAGAGAATAACTATACTGACATAAACATCTTCAAATAGAATCCATTTTCAAGATTATCATTAAATATTACATGATGTCAATTTCTGATTCCATTAAATGATTAAACTTTTTTTATTCGATTTGATACAAATATCTTTTAGTTGTTTATTATAATATATATTTAATTACAATATAATTATATGGAATAATAAATAACACAGCTCAGGACAGAAGGATACTTTTGTCTTATATATGTTTTTTACAATTAAACATCATCAAATAGAAAACATTTTATGGGAAAATAATTAATTATATTATCTAAATTGAATAAGTCTTGGAAGTGACCATAATTATATAGTGACCCAACCTGTTTTAGAATTGATACACGCAGAAAGACGTGTTTGCAATTTTTACAAATTTCATTAATCACGCGAGAGTCACGCGCCACAACGCTTCTGAGCCTCCATTGTTTATTAATCATGCACCAATATTGGCCATGGTCCTAATTGCATGTGCTACAAATATGGGCCCTGGATGTTCCTCTTTTTTCCGTACAAAAGCAAGAATCCATTCCTTCCACCACTCCAAATTCATCATCTCTACCCCCTTTTAAATTAAACATTTCCAAAAAAATAAAACTTTTTAAATTAAATAATTAACTACCTTTTAGGTTAAAATACTCATGTTTTATTTTTATATGATTAACTATCTTTTAGGTTTTGTTTTAAAATGCTTATGTTTTAAATTATAACTTCCTTGTTTTATTTTTCCATATGATTAACTATCTTTTATGCTTTGTTTTAAAATGCTCATTTTTAAGTTATAAGATTCATGTTTTATTTTTTTATACGATTAACTACCTTTCATGCTTTGTTCTAAAATGCTCATGTTTTAAATTATATGTTTCAGGTTTTTTTTCATATGATTAACAGTGTTTCAGGTTTTGGTTTAAAATGCTAATATTTTAAGTTATAAGTTCCATGTTTTATTTTTTAATATGATTAACGAACTTTCAGGTTTTGGTTTGAAATGCTCATGGTTTAAGTTATAAGCTCCATTTTTATTTTTTTATATGATTAACCGCCTTTCAGCTTTTGGTTTAAAATGCTCATGGTTTAAGTCATAAGCTCCATGTTTTATTTTTTCATATGATTAACGGCCTTTCAGGTTTTGGTTTAAAATGCACATGGTTTAAGTTATAAGATCCATGTTTTATTTTTTCATATGATTAACCGCCTTTCAGGTTTTGGTTTAAAATACTAATGGTTTAAGTTATAAGCTCCATGTTTTATTTTTTCATATGATTAACCATCTTTCAGGTTTTGGTTTAAAATGCTCATGTTTTAAATCATAAGCTCCATTTTTTTCCCATATGAATAACTGTCTTTCAGGTTTTATTTTAAAATGCTCATGTTTTAAACTATAAACTCCATGTTTGATTTCTATATGATAGACTACCTTTAAGGTTTTGTTCTAAATTACTCATGTTTTAAATTATATGTTTCGGGTTTTTTTTCATATGATTAACTGTCTTTCGGGTTTTGGTTTAAAATTCTAATGTTTTAATTTATAAGTTCCATGTTTCATTTTTTCATATGATTAACAGCCTTTCAGGTTTTGGTTTAAAATGCTCATGATTTCAATTATAAACTCCATGTTTTATTTTTTCATATGAGTAACCGCCTTTCAGGTTTTGGTTTAAAATGCTCATGGTTTAAATTATAAACTCCATGTTTTATTTTTTCATATGATTAACCGCCTTTCAGGTTTTGGTTTAAAATGCTAATGGTTTAAGTTATAAGCTCCATGTTTTATTTTTTCATATGATTAACCATCTTTCAGGTTTTGGTTTAAAATGCTCATGTTTTAAATCATAAGCTCCATTTTTTTCCCATATGAATAACTGTCTTTCAGGTTTTATTTTAAAATGCTCATGTTTTAAACTATAAACTCCATGTTTGATTTCTATATGATAGACTACCTTTAAGGTTTTGTTCTAAATTACTCATGTTTTAAATTATATGTTTCAGTTTTTTTTTTCATATGATTAAATGTCTTTCCGGTTTTGGTTTAAAATTCTAATGTTTTAATTTATAAGTTCCATGTTTTATTTTTTCATATGATTAACTGCCTTTCAGGTTTTGGTTTAAAATACTCATGGTTTAAGTTATACGCTCCAAGTTTTATTTTTTCATATGATTGACCGCCTTTCGGGTTTTGGTTTAAAATGCTCATGGTTTAAGTTATAACCTCCATGTTTTATTTTTTCATATGATTAACCGCCATTCAGGTTTTGGTTTAAAATGCTCATGGTTTAAGTTATAAAATCCATGTTTTATTTTTTCATATGATTAACCGCCTTTCAGGTTTTGGTTTAAAATGCTAATGGTTTAAGTTATAAGCTCCATGTTTTATTTTTTCATATGATTAACGGCCTTTCAGGTTTTGGTTTAAAATGCTCATGGTTTCAATTATAAACTCCATGTTTTATTTTTTCATATGAGTAACCGCCTTTCAGGTTTTGGTTTAAAATGCTCATGGTTTAAATTATAAACTCCGTGTTTTATTTTTTCATATGATTAACCGCCTTTCAGGTTTTGGTTTAAAATGCTAATGGTTTAAGTTATAAGCTCCATGTTTTATTTTTTCATATGATTAACCATCTTTCAGGTTTTGGTTTAAAATGCTCATGTTTTAAATCATAAGCTCCATTTTTTTCCCATATGAATAACTGTCTTTCAGGTTTTATTTTAAAATGCTCATGTTTTAAACTATAAACTCCATGTTTGATTTCTATATGATAGACTACCTTTAAGGTTTTGTTCTAAATTACTCATGTTTTAAATTATATGTTTCAGTTTTTTTTTTCATATGATTAAATGTCTTTCCGGTTTTGGTTTAAAATTCTAATGTTTTAATTTATAAGTTCCATGTTTTATTTTTTCATATGATTAACTGCCTTTCAGGTTTTGGTTTAAAATACTCATGGTTTAAGTTATACGCTCCAAGTTTTATTTTTTCATATGATTGACCGCCTTTCGGGTTTCGGTTTAAAATGCTCATGGTTTAAGTTATAACCTCCATGTTTTATTTTTTCATATGATTAACCGCCATTCAGGTTTTGGTTTAAAATGCTCATGGTTTAAGTTATAAAATCCATGTTTTATTTTTTCATATGATTAACCGCCTTTCAGGTTTTGGTTTAAAATGCTAATGGTTTAAGTTATAAGCTCCATGTTTTATTTTTTTCCCATATGAATAACTGTCTTTCAGGTTTTATTTTAAAATGCTCATGTTTTAAACTATAAACTCCATGTTTGATTTCTATATGATAGACTACCTTTAAGGTTTTGTTCTAAATTACTCATGTTTTAAATTATATGTTTCAGTTTTTTTTTTCATATGATTAAATGTCTTTCCGGTTTTGGTTTAAAATTCTAATGTTTTAATTTATAAGTTCCATATTTTATTTTTTCATATGATTAACCGCCATTCAGGTTTTGGTTTAAAATGCTCATGGTTTAAGTTATAAAATCCATGTTTTATTTTTTCATATGATTAACCGTCTTTCAGGTTTTGGTTTAAAATACTCATGGTTTAAGTTATACGCTCCAAGTTTTATTTTTTCATATGATTGACCGCTTTTCGGGTTTGGGTTTAAAATGCTCATGGTTTAAGTTATAAGCTCCATGTTTTAATTTTTCATATGATTAACCGCCTTTCAGGTTTTGGTTTAAAATGCCAATGGTTTAATTTATAAGCTTCATGTTTTATTTTTCATATGATTAACCATCTTTCAGGTTTTGGTTTAAAATGCTCATGTTTTAAATCATAAGCTCCATTTTTTTCACATATGAATATCTGTCTTTTAGGTTTTATTTTAAAATGCTCATGTTTTAAACTATAAACTCCATGTTTGATTTCTATATGATAGACTACCTTTAAGGTTTTGTTCTAAATTACTCATGTTTTAAATTATATATTTCAGGTTTTTTTTTCATATGATTAACTGTCTTTCGGGTTTTGGTTTAAAATTCTAATGTTTTAATTTATAAGTTCCATGTTTTATCTTTTCATATGATTAACAGCCTTTCAGGTTTTGGTTTAAAATGCTAATGGTTTATGTTATAAGCTCCATGTTTTATTTTTTCATATGATTAACGGCCTTTCAGGTTCTGGTTTAAAATGCTCATGGTTTATGTTATAAGCTCCATGTTTTATTTTTTCATATGATTAACGGTCTTGCAGGTTCTGGTTCAAAATGCTCATGGTTTAAGTTATAAGCTCTATGTTTTATTTTTTCATTTGATTAATCGCCTTTCAGGTTTTGGTTTGAAGTGCTCATTGTTTGTTTTTTTTGATGTAAAACAAACCTTATATTAAGTAGAAGCAGAAAGCAGGGCTGTTGCCCTATTATGTTCATTACATACTATATTCCTAGACACTTTTTGAATAAAACTTAAAGAAAATATCTGTAATTTATTCCTAATATCCTTCATCAGAGCTTGAAATTGCCAAGGTGGCTTAAGAGCACTGTTCTTGATTAGATCAACAAGTACCTGCGAATCAGTTTGCATCCATATCGCCATAGCCTGTTCATCAGGGATTTGCATTAGCGCTTTCCAGCATGCTAAAGCTTCTGCATGGAGGGCAGAATATGCTCTGAACTTCACTTGACCCTCCTTGTGTTGATGTCCCATTTGAGCTGGCTCTGCAACTGTCCATGCTCCTGCTGCCTCCTGCGTTGATTTGTTAAAAGCTCCATCTGATTTGATGATCCAGTGAGGCACCAAAGGTAACCATCCTGGATTTGTACTCTGAACTTGTTGTAACTGTTCTTGAGTGTTTATATCTTCAATATCTTGTGCCACTACCCTTCCATCCATCACTTTTAGCATTTGAACAGCATCACCTGCTATTAATTGAGCCTCTCTGTAAGAATGCTGAAAAACTACTTTGTTCATGTCCTTCCATATTTCCCACATTAAACACACCAAGAGCTTGATATCTTGCTGTTGTCTTGTTCTCACAAAACACTTCCAAAACCAGTCCTTGATACTGTCAAGGCCAGTTATTTCAAAAACACCATTGACACCAAAATGATGACTAAGTGCTGATGCCTGCCACACTCTTTTGGACGCTTCACACCCAAGAAATAGATGTGTCACATCTTCCTGAAACTGGTAACAACGTACACACACAGGAGATTCTACAGATTTCCTATACCATAGCCCCAAGGCAGTTGGTAATGAATTCTGTATGGCTCTCCACACACATACTATGATCTTAAGAGGTAGATTTAGAGCCCAGAATTTGGACCAGTGTTCCATGGGATGAGTCACTATCTGTCTTTGCAAACTTCTGTATCCCTCTTTTACTGTATAGACTCCTGTGGCTGAACCCTCCCAAATTATTCTATCCCTTTCTGGAGTAGCTGAAAGATGTATCTTCAAGATCTCCTTTATAATCTCTGGAGTGAAGATGACTTTGAGTAGGGGAACTCTCCATGTACCATTTTCCTGGATTAAATGTGATACCTTTAAATCAGTATGTAAAACAGCTCCCTGTTGCTGACTCATTCTATTTTGAACCCCTGGGATCCATTGCTCACTGACCAATACATTATTCCCACTCCCTATTTGACACTTTAACTGTCTCCTTATGAGTTCATTCCCCCATAATATGGACTTCCAACTCCATGTATCATGTCCTCTAGCTTTGACATTCTTGAAGTTAGTGTGAGTACAATATTTCTTTAAAAACACCTGTGCAAACAATTCTTCTGGTTCATTGAGTATTTTCCATGCATGCTTTGCCAGTAAAGCCCTATTCATGTCCTCTGCTTTCCTGAGACCTAGACCTCCTTTACTCTTTGGCAGACACATTTGCTCCCATGACATCCAATGTATACCTCTGCCTTCTAGCTCTCCTTTCCATATAAAGGGTGCTGTCATTTTATCTATTTTCTTCAAGATGGAATCAGGTATTTTGAAAACTCCCATTGGATATATAGACAATGATTCCAAAGTATGTTTAGCCAGTGTAATCCTACCCGCCACATTAAGGAATTTGGTTTTCCAGCTATCATACTTCTTCCGTACTCTAGATATCAACTCCCCAAAAACCTTCACTTTTCCTTCTGTCAGATCCAGGTTAATCCCTAGATATTTAGATCCTATTCCAGTGTTATGAATGTTCAAAGTGCATCTCAATAAGCTCTCCTCCTGTGGTAAAACATTCGGGCTTACTTGAAGAGAAGACTTATTGAAGTTGATTCTCTGTCCTGAGAATCTAGCAAAATGATCCAGAATTTTTGCCAAATGAAAGTACCTATCATATTCACATTTTAGAAAAATGATGCAGTCATCTGCATACATCAAATGAGTGATCTTTGGTACCCTCTGTGCACACTTATATCCTAGAGATTGCTTTTCCTGAATATGTTGTTGTGAGTTAAGCATACCTGTCAGAAACTGTTGGCAAATTATAAAAAGATATGGAGATAGAGGGCATCCCTGTCTGAGTCCTCTTACTGGCTTAAAGGCTTGCATCTGTACCCCATTTACATTAATAGAATATGTCACTGATGTAACACACTGCATGATGAGTGATATCCATTTGTCTGAAAAGCCAAAATACTTTAAAGCCTCCTCCAGAAATACCCAAGAAACCCTATCATAAGCCTTACTCATGTCTAGCTTTACTGCCACTAGTCCCACTTTCCCTTTCTTCTTCTTTCTTAAAGACTCCATCATTTCATGTGCCAGCAACACATTCTCTCCAATATGTCTGTCCTTAATAAACCCTGTCTGATTTGCTGCTATTAAGTCCTTCATTATTGAACTTAATCTGCTAGCCAAGACCTTAGCTACTAATTTGTATTTCACATTGCATAAGGATATGGGTCTGAAGTCTTCAACTTTAATGGCACTTGACTTCTTAGGAATGAGAATGATGTTGGTCATGTTCCATTCTACTGGCATTTGCTGTCCTTGTAAAATGTGCAGTATAACTTGTTGGACCTGTGCTCTTACTAATTGCCAATGTGTCTTATAAAATCCTGCTGGCAATCCATCTGGTCCAGGAGATTTCCAAGATTTCATTTGAGATAATGTGTTATGTACCTCCTGTTCCATAAAGGGTGCATCTAAACTTTCCTTTTGCATTACAGTCAGAACCTGTTGAGTCTGAGATAAACAGTGTCCCATATCCACATGATTTACCATTTGTGGCGGGTAAAATTCAGGTGTACAGAACAAAGCTTGAAATTGCAATTGAAATTGCATCTGAATATCAGCCTGCGAAGAGAAAACTTGCCCTAATCCATCCTGGATATTATCAATCTGATTTCTACCTTTATTAATTGTGGCCCATTTGTGATAAAAGGAGGTGTTTCTCTCCCCTAACTTACCTCATTTACTATTCGATCTCTGTTGCCAGTAATCACACTGCCTCTCCATCAGTTCTGCTATCTCCAGCTTAAGCTGTTTCTCCCTTTGTCTGAGCTGTATCACATCACTACTAGCTTGTATATCCTCAAGCATTCTAGTCTTCTGAGCAATTATCTTATCCAAACAGCCAAAAGTCTGCCTGCTCCAGTTGGACAAGTGATCTAGTCCACACTTAAGAAGCTTGGATAGCTGCTGTGCTGATATAGTATCAGTCATACCTTGTGAGTTCATTTGCCAGACTTTCCCAATAATCTGTTGTGTTGGTTCTAGATTGGCCCAAAAAGCTTCATATCTGACCACATGTTTTTTGTTTCTTTCTTTGGCATAGAACTCAAAAACTATTGGACTGTGATCCGACTCTAATATTGGCAAGGTTGTTGTGTGCACTAAAGGAAAGAGCTGACTTGCTGATTCTGTCAAGAATGCTCTATCTAACCTTTGAAACACACTGTGCTGGTCTTCTCTATTGTTAGTCCAAGTGTACCACTGACCTATATTTCTGACCTCATGGACCCTCAATGAAACCAGCATATTTCTAAACTTCTGATAGTTCTCATCTCTCACAAAAGTCCTACCTCCTACTTTGTCCTCTTGAGACAAAACCTGATTGGTATCTCCAATTATGAACAAGGGGTAGTCCAAAATGCTAGGAAGCAAAAGTATGCTTTCCCAGACTTGCTGCCTTTGCATTCGATCAGCATTCCCATATAAAAACAACTGCAACCATACTGTTCCTACCGCATCAGTACATCTGCCTAGCATAAAGTTTTTAGTACTAGCTATTACATTAATATTAATACTACCAGTCCAGAAAAGAGCTAAACCTCCTGCAGTACCCAAAGGGTTTACAACAGCATAAGATGTAAAATAGGTAGTCTGCTTCCATTTTATTAGCTCTTTTTCCTGCATCTTAGTTTCCATTAAAAAGAGAACCTGTGGCTTCCACTGCTTCAGCAAGCGTCTGATCGCTCGCCGCGTAGGAGCATTATTCATGCCCCTACAGTTCCAGCTGAGGGTCGTCATGGAAGGTTTCGCGGTTGTTTTGGGACAACCGCCTGGAAACCCTGAGTGCAGCTTTGAACTTCCTCTCTGATTGGTAGGATATAAGCAGCAATGAGTACATCCTGAAGTCTTCTTTTCTTGCTACTTATCTCCTGTCCATCCATGCCAATAACCATCATTGTATTCCAATCCTCCTGCCCCTCCTCCTCATCCTGAATCCTAGGGGATCCTCCTGAGAATTTGCGTTTCTTGATTGGCAAACTTATGCTATCTACCTTCTGTTTCCCTTTATTCTGAGATGTGACCTGCTTCTGAGGCTGATTGTCCTCATCTTCCTCTCCCTTTCTAGCCTCCCAGTTCTGACCTTCATCTTCATCCATAATTGGAGGTTCTAGTGGCTGTTTCAGCGTAGAAGGAGAAGACTTTGTGAACTTCTGAATTGTATCCAAGGTGTCGACCTCACCACACCTAATGATGATCCCAGTTCTACACCCTCCTCTTATTTTGAAACTCCCCATAGTCTTCTTGAAGCATGCCAAACCTGAGGTCTTTGGCTTCAAACCCTCTTTTTCCTCTCCTCAATGCTAGACATCTGCTGTTTATTTTTCCCTTCAGATCTCCCTTTGCTGATCTCTATAACAGGGCTAGGTTCCTTAATAGCAAGATCCCTAAGGTGTTGAGCAATGAAGCCCTCATTCAAGAAAAATTTCCCCTTTTGTTTATTAGCACCAAAGGGGGTCCCACCACCTAGGGTTTCAACTATCCCCTTCTTTGCCCTCTTATGCATACCAGCCCTACTTTCATTTTCACCCAAATCAGATACATGCTGCACAGATACTTCCCCCCTACTATGACTATCATTCATATTACTAAGCCATGCATCTCTAAGATCTACACTGCTGATATCCATAGCAGTAACAAACCCTGGCCTTTTCCCTCTAATAACATAAATTGGAGTTTCCAAAATAGCATTTATAGAGGTCATGGAGTGATCCTTACCATATTCCACAGGATTGAAAGGATCCATATCTCCAGTCAGCACGAATTGAGATGGAGGGCTACCCTCTGAAGCCCTGATTTCCTGCAGCTGCATGCTAGGTGTATCCTCCATATCTGGTGTCTGATCATCTTTCCCCTTCCTGTGATAGAGAATCTCCTTTTCCTTTTGTTCATTGTCTCCTTTCTTCTGTTCCCTCCTTTCCTTCATCTCCTCAGCAACTATTAAATCCTCCTGCAGCATACACAATTCACCTTCTTCCATACCTGGAAAAAAACTATTTGGCATACCACTCTGATTGTGCTCCTGCCCCTCTTCCATATCCTGATTTGCCCCTTCTTGTTGAGGTTGTTGTGGCTGAGGTGGTCTCCCAAAGAATTCATCAAAATGTTCCTGTTGAAAAAACCCTCCTCCTCCTTGCTGCTGCTCATTATGAATCTCCTCAGACACCAATCCTGAGTCATCTGACATTGAAAACTGAAATCCATCCAAAATATTCTCCTCCGGTGTATTTCTGAAGTAATCACTTTGGTAATCCAAAAATCCATCCGGGAATCTAGTAGACCTCTGTTGCGGCCTATGTGCATGAGCACGCATATAGGCCGGGAACATGTCTTTAGTTTGATCAAAAACCAGCCTGGTACCCCTCGACGCATTATGCTTCTTGATCTTCCTATCTATGAACTGAATAAGCCTGAGGTTATCATTTATGGGGCATCTGCTCATAGGATGTCCAATACGACCACATTTCCTACAGAACTTATGAATCCTCTCATATTTGCACTGTATCCAAAATCTCTTCCCATTCGGCATACGAATATAGAAACCAGAAATTAGAGGATTCCTCGGATCAACCATCACCCTTGCCCTCATATACCTTATATTGACTGCTGGAACAGTATAGATCTCCACATCTACCCTCTCCCCGCAGGTAAATTATGAATCCTGACCCCTATCATTATCTTTTCAACTACCACCCTAGGCAACGAGATCCCTGCTCCCCATCTCCTAACAGCTAAACCCCCCCCCCTCCCCCCCCCCCCCCCCCGCAACTGAATATGGAGAGTTCTGCAAGACAGCTAACATCTGTTGCCTAGTTCCTAATTTAATGACATAGAAATTACGGAACGAGTGAATTACCGTAGCATTGAAATCCACCCAATACGTCTGCAGATATTGCTCCATTCTCCAAACAGCAAATTCTCTGTCATCTAACCAGAAAGCCAAAACACAGTTTTGCTCTCTTGCCACCACTTCATCAATATCCTCTTGCTCAATCTGAAGTTCCCATCCCATCCTGGAGTGCCGGAATATGCTAGACACCTGTTGCACATTCAGATTGGAATCTCTCATTTCTTCCGAGAACTCTGGCCCCTCCACCGTATATCGACGGCGAGTTTGGCTCTGATATTCTCCCCAACATATTTCCCGAGTTACAAGAGACTGGTTTTTTGGAATCTCCAGAAGATGTTTTCGTGTGACCATAAGAGGGAAATGAAAACACCCTACTTGCAGACCTATTTATATTCTTACGTTGATTCTGGAGCCTCCGTCCACAGCTATGATTAATTGATGTTTTCCAAGCTCCCTCCCCACTATCGCCTCCATTTCTCATCTTTGAAAATTCCACTTTTGCAATATTCGGAATAAATTAATCTACCCACTAACCGACCTTTCGATTTCTGCTTGTTTGTATCCTAAACCGCCAAACCCCACTATCCCTAAGACCACAGTATTCTCTCCTAAGCTGGTTCACGAGATTATTTTGTGGATCTTGCCCAACTTCAAGGAAAGTCCAACTTTCCACAACTTTCAATCACCACTTTTCCAAAAGAAAAAAAAACCACTTATAGTATTACTCACCTTCAAAACTAGCATCCAAAAACGAGATTAAAAGTAACAGCCAAGCATCGGTAGCTTGGAAAGGGTAAACCCTAGCTCTCTGTGTTTCCGGAGAGAGAAAAAGTCCTATTCATCCACACTTTTAAGTTACACAAAAAAAGTGCTCATTGTTTAACTTATAAAATCTATGTTTAATTTTTTCATTTGATTAATCGCCTTTCAGGTTTTGGTTTAAAATACTCATGGTTTAAGTTATAAGCTCCATGTTTTATTTTTTTCATTTGATTAACCGCCTTTCAGCCTTTTGGTTTAAAATGCTCATGGTTTAAGTTATAAGCTCCATGTTTTATTTTTTCATATGATTAACCGCCTATCAGGTTTTGGTTTAAAATGCTCATTGTTTAAGTTATAAGCTCCATGTTTTATTTTTTCATTTGATTAACCGCCTTACAGGTTTTGGTTTAAAATGCTCATGGTTTAAGTTATAAACTCCATGTTTTATTTTTTCATATGATTAACCGCCTTTCAGGTTTTGGTTTAAAATGCTCATGGTTTAAGTTATAAGCTCCATGTTTTATTTTTTCATATGATTAACCGCCTATCAGGTTTTGGTTTGAAATGCTCATTGTTTAAGTTATAAGCTCCATGTTTTATTTTTTCATTTGATTAACCGCCTTACAGGTTTTGGTTTAAAATGCTCATGGTTTAAGTTATAAACTCCATGTTTTATTTTTTCATATGATTAACCGCCTTTCAGGTTTTGGTTTAAAATACTCATGGTTTAAGTTATAAGCTCCATGTTTTATATTTTCATTTGATTAACCGCCTATCAGGTTTTGGTTTAAAATGGTCATTGTTTAAGTTATAAGCTCCATGTTTTAATTTTTCATATGATTAACCGCTTTTCAGGTTTTGGTTTAAAATGCCAATGGTTTAAGTTATAAGCTTCATGTTTAATTTTTTCATATGATTAACCGCTTTTCATGTTTTGGTTTAAAATGGTCATGGTTTAAGTTATAAACTCCATGTTTTATTTTTTCATATGATTAACCGCCTATCAGGTTTTGGTTTAAAATGCTCATTGTTTAAGTTATAAGCTCCATGTTTTATTTTTTCACAAGATTAACCGCCTTTCAGGTTTTGGTTTAAAATGCTTATGGTTTAAGTTATGAACTCCATATTTTATTTTTTCATATGATTAACCGTCTTTCAGGTTTTGTTTTAAAATGCTCATGGTTTAAATTATAAGCTCCATGTTTTATTTTTTCATATGATTAACGGCCTTTCAGGTTTTAGTTTAAAATGCTCATGGTTTAAGTTATAAGCTCCATGTTTTATTTTTTCATACGATTAACCGCCTTTCAGGTTTCGGTTTAAAATGCTCATTGTTTAAGTTATAAGCTCCATGTTTTATTTTTTCATTTGATTAACAGCCTTTCAGGTTTTGGTTTAAATTCTCATGGTTTAAGTTATAACCTTGATGTAGCCAATATATACTCTACTTTTAGCACATTTGAGAGTTCATTTGGGGTAGCATTTAGTGCAAAGGGTTAAGAATTAAGGCTAAATTTCTCTTACCTTGCATTTTGAAGAAAGACTTGTGCACTAACGTTTTGAAGCTGAAATTTGGAAATGTTACAAGAGGAATTGGAGTGCATAAGTGGTACCATTGGCTTCGTCTTCTCGAGTACTACAAAATGGACTACTAGAACGTTAAAAACGGATCAACGGTTCATCCGTGGCGAAGCAAAGAAGATTGCTGCCAACCAGCCAGGGACATCTCGCGGGCCGCGAAATGGGCCTCGCGGGCCGCGAAAATGGGCGGAATTTTGGCATATTGAAGGCCAGAAAATCAGATTTTGAAGGGCTATAAATACCACTCTTATCCCATTTGAGAAAAACGAGTTCCCTCACATCCAAAACCCATTTTCCCTTTGTTCTTGATCTTTTCTTCCATTTTTCTTCTTCTAGATTTGATGTTGATGTAATGTTGTATTAGAATGATTGTATTAGCTTAGTTTAATCTTGGGAGCATTTGAATTCACTTCCCCTTGAGACTTTGAGGGTGTGTATGCTTGAACTTTGGATTTTGATTATCATTTGATGAACTTGAATTCTTATGCATGAATATTGTTCAATCTTGCTTAATTTGTTATGGGCTTTGTGTTTTATATCAATTGTATGCCTCATAGTCACTAATTAGAATAGATTAGTTCATAAGGTTAAGATAATCTAGTTTTAGAGTAATTTGGAATGGTGATGGATTGTAGTGTAATGTTATCTCTAGTAGTTAGTTTAGTGACTATGGAAAGGGGTTGAGTGATGACAAACTCTCCCCTTGGTTATGTGATTGTAATTGAGAAATGCCATGATAAATATGAGTTGTTAGAATTGGAAATCTTATGAACTTGCATGATCAATCAATTATGTTTTTAGGTAAGGATGTAATGCTACCATTGGTCCCCCTAATATGTGATTGTATACTTGAGTTGAAGATTCCTTTTTGACGTATGATTGTTAGCAATAAATAACTAGATTTGTGGGTAGAACGTGATCGTTTTCTCCAATATCATGAAGTAGCAAGTATGAATTGAGATTTGTATGTTATCATCGTCTTAGTTCTTTATATTTATCAAATGTCTTGTTTATATGCTCTCGTTATCGTGGGTATGTGAGTAAGCTTGTCAATTCTCCATTCTTAATACCATTGTTGAGTTATCTAGATGTTATCGTCTAGGTGACTCGACAATAAGAGCTTTGAGAGGTGTTATCATCTTCTCTAGCTACAATTGGGAGAATGAGATGTTTTCATCCTTGACGAATGATCAAAACTCCTTTGTAATAGCATTTGCCCGGGGATAAGTTGATAGTTGGAAATTGAAGTCAATTGCCTCCCAAAGCCTTGTATTTGTAGTATTTGCATTGTAGTGTAGTTTATCTTAGTTGATTTCTTTCGTAGTGTAACAAAACCAACTCAAAAACCCCCCTTGTTTACCTTGCTTTCTATATAATATATATGTATGTGTTTATAATCTTTGCTAAAACACTAAACAAACTCCTTCTCCTTGTGGTTCGATCCCTACTTCCCACTATCTACTCTATAGTAGTTAGAAGTTGTAGGTGAAATATAAATGTGTTTTGATTGAGTGGGATTCCCATTTACGACGTGGGGAAATCGCTTGTCAAAAATGGCGCCGCTGCCGGGGAGAAGGCATTTCTTGTTTTGTGTTTTATCTTAGATTTTATTTTTATCCCCTTTATTTTCTTTCTTTTCTTTGAAAGTGTATTGCTTGAGTTCTTTGTGTAAATGACACCTTGTAGTGTGTATTGCCATAGAATCCTTGCACTATAATTTCATTCATTTCTTTACTTTGTTTTCTTTGAAGTGTGTATTGCTTGGTTTCTTGGAATAAACGACACCTTGTAGTGTGTATTATCTTAGAACCCTTGCACTACCATTTCAAACATTTTTTTTAGTCATGTTTAGTTTAAAAGAAAAAGATTTTCTTGAATTCCTCACCCTTAACCATGAAAGGATGAGGAAGAATGTAACAAGCTCGTGTGATTCTTATCTTCCAAATGATTTTTCCGAGCCTTGTTATTTTGAGTCGAGAAGTGAGCACTATGAACTTGAAAGGCCCCTTGGTTCTTCATACCAAGGGTACTATGATGATGAGTGCTATGAGGAGGAGACAAATATTGGTTTTCAAGGTCAAAATTGTTTTAATCCATATGATGATTCTTATAATCCACAATGGAGTGGTTATTCGAATTCGAATTATGGATATCAACCGGAAAACCAATATTTTGAGCAACAAAATCTACCCCCACATCCTTGTGAATTGCCTCTAGAACAAGATTCGATGAGTTATGATGAAAATTTACGTTTAGAGAATTTTGAGAGGCAATTGAGCGAAATGTTGAATGTGGTGATGAGATTAGAAGCTCAATACTCCAAGGAAGTACCATCCGAAGTAGAACATAATCCTATTGCTATGGTCACTACCAGAAAAAATGGCTTTTGCAGCGGTCTAAAATGGGGTGTTTCAGCGGTCCAAAAATCATCCGGACCGCTGCTGTTGGGGGGGGGGGGGGTGGAACGCAAAAAAAAAATTGTACCGCTGAAACACGTTCCTGGGCTCCACAAGAAGTCTCCCATGCTGACTGGACTTATGAATGAGTCTTGCCTATACGTTTCAGCGCCTCATTGTGTTTCAGCGCCTCATCACAGCTGGAAAAAAAAAAACAAAATACAAATTTTGGGCAGAAAAATTGGAATTAAAATTAAAAATAAATAGAATTCAAAATTAAATTGAATTCAAAATTGTCAAATACAACTATATGAACTACCTATCTAAATCTTATAAATCTAAATTACACTACAAACAATACAAATGTTCAAACAAACGAATGAAGTAGCCTACATCATTTTGGTAACCTCAAAGATAATGGCAGGAGTTGATCATCATACATCTCTTTCAGATGGTGATGGCCACCATAGAAATCTCCCAACACTCCAGATAATTGGTTGCTGCTAAGATTCCTGAAGATGTTGAAATACAAATTGTTCAAATCAAAATATGATACAAATTCACTGAGACTGAGAAAGATGTCTAAAGATGGGTAACTTACAGATAACATAGATTCTGCATTTGGGACAGTGAATATGGGATATTGTAGCTGAAATGATTTCTTGCCAAATTACTGAATCAACCAAAAACATGCATGGAAAGGTTAATTCTAAACCATTTCATTCAAGAAAAGTAAAACCACAGATCAAAAGTTCTTGCAAAGGTATTGAAAAACAGTAAAACCCTAACCGCAATTTCTACAGCTCACAACTCCCTTCGATACCTGCAATATCATTTACATACATCCATCAAAAATCTACCATGCATCATAATCTTAACCTTTCAGACTAGACCAGAAAAGGGTATGCAATTGAATCATATGCATCCACTTAGTTCCCTCTGTAATATTGCTTCACTCTTGTAATATCCATATAGTTCTTGAATACAGAATATAGCTCATCTTACAACGATCCTAACAGTATGAGATTTAATAAAATCGGAGTTACGGTCTATTAGTTATGAAATTTCCAAGTTAGCTCTAAATTGATGCAAGCAGAAATTAAGCCAAAAAATTGCAGAGTTTCAAAAGCCTTTTTCTTATTCATTTCTTAACCAAATCGACTCATTCTTGATTCTAAGTTGTAGTTCAAAATCTCATGTTTCCGAATCTACCAAATTTAGTCCAAACCGACCAATGAATTCAAAAAATACGTCCTTTCAAAGATCAGTGGTTCTTTTTGACAAACTTTTTCAGATTACAGTAGAAGTTCAGGTGTTAATCCCTCTGTAAACTAATCATAGACTCATGTACACATAATTACATCACAGAATAACACAGTACTCTACACAGAATATCTGATTTAATCATGCAACAATCCACACCTCTGTTGTCCAACAAAGAGGAGGGAATGAATCAATCGTATAAGCTTATTTACTACAAACTACTTGAATTTCTTAGAAGAAAATAAATTTTAGACCACAAAACAAAACAAATCATAATGCACAAGCTAGAAAAGTAGGTGAATATTACCGAGGGCGATCATCCATAGGTGCTCGGCCAAGGGGATTGGCAGACTTCTTGAGCGTGGCAGAGACAATCTCGGATAGGGGTTGAGGTAGTTTCTGAGGAACTCAATGCCCTTGTCGGTGAGGAACTAGTAGTAGTGCATCTAAGCAATCTAAGGATGCTTCGGCAGGTTAGAGTCCTTCTTTGCATAGCATACTCCCTCTGCCATACCACAAACAGATTCAAAATAAAAACTAACACTTAAATCCATCTAGAATTTGCAAATATAACATGAACAACATACTCAGCAAAATTTAAATCCATCTAAAATGCAAGAATTAATCCATTCACCATCACAAAAAGCTTCCACGAATCAACAATCAGCTGCATAAACCCTAATTAAACTTTGACAAATAGAAGCTAACTAATTTCAGAGGGCAATTCAACAAAAATCACGGCTCACAAATTCAAGATCGGGTTATTCTTTGACTTACCGCCGATGGTCCGTCGGAATAGCGGAAGAAGCCACTGAGTCAGAAGCCTGAACTGCTGGAGCTTCCAGAGGGACAAGGAATCCGGCCACACGTTGATCATGTACAGCCCTACTGAAAATTCCCACATTCTACAATCAAACAAAAATCAAATGTACGAATTCGGGTTGATTGAATAAACAACTGATATCATCAAATTAAAGGTCAAATGAAACGAGACCTGGCGCCCCATCTGGCTAAGAAGTGGCCGACGTAGAGGTACAGGACAAGAGACTGCGTAAATGGAAGCGGCGGCGGCGGCGGCTGTTCTTGATCAGAAATCAGTGGCTCATTCAACATCGTACTTAGTTGTACTGCAAGTGCTATGTGAGCGAGGATAACTAGGAATTGAGAAAGTCCACCTGACCAGCGGCGGCGGCGGCGGCATGAAGTCTGTTAGAACCCGACCATCTGACCAGCGGCCGGCGGGATTCCCCGGGAAGGTGGCGCCGTTGCCGGAGAAGTTTTGGGTTTCGGACTGAAGCGATGGGAATGGGATCGCGGAGGAAGAAAAACGATGGCTAAGAAGAAGATGATTTGAGGGGAAGGGTTTAAGATGGTTATATAAGATGGGGTTTTAATGGCTGAGATGACTTGATGAAAATTATTGACGGCTGAGATCAAACTTAAATAAAAACAATATAATTTGATATAGTTATTAAATTTTGGAATAAATATCCTTCTCTATTTGGATTTGGATGGATTTCAGCATTTTCCTTAAATTTATTTGAATTTTATGAATTCAATTAGAATATTTAATTTTAATTTAGTTTATTCGTAGTTAATGTTTAAATAAGTCCAGTTTCATTAATATTTATCAAAGTCATTTGAATTTGATTTAAATCAGTTCAATTAAACTAATTTAAAATTATTTATGTCAAACTGAAGTAGAGTAAAATGTGTAAAAATATGGATGGTGCTTTGTTTAATTATATAGATCAAAAACTTTGGTTAGATAATAATTTTTGATATTTGCACTTATGCCCCTTAACTTTTCTGAAATATTAAAAAGGAACTAAAAATTTTAATAAATTTTAATTTCAGTCAAATTATTTGCTCTCTAATCTTTACTTGTATTATGTTATTTGATTTGTATGATTCATGCAAATGGAAGTGAAAAAAATTGAATTTAAAGCCATCAATTGAACTTTTGATAAATACTAAATTGACCCCGATAATTTTTTAAAAACTTTTAAACGTAATTATATGTAAATATAATAAGCAAGGGAGCATTTATAAACATTATATGATTGTAAAGAACACTAATAAGTATATATAACTTCACAATTTAACCTTTTCAATTACATTTTGTGTTAATTTTCATTATGATCTACTATTGATGATTTGATCATTACTTATATAATGTTTAGATGTTTTGAAAATTGTCACAATGTAGAATATAAGTTAAATCATATGTAGTGTATATAAATTAATCACAATTGAGAAGAAATCATGACAACATAGTATATATGTTTAAGTAATGAGTTAATGTATAAGTAGTGAGTGTTCATTGAGATATCATCGTTCTTACTATAAGTCCCCTCATATATGTGTTTTTTGTTATAAAAACTATATGAAAAGTTCCTCATATACAATAAAATGGATATTAAGATCCAAAATTTTGATTATCTTGCTTAAATATTGAAATTATTGCTAATTTTGCTAATTTCATACGTTTCAGCGGTAATGAACAACCGCTGAAACAATTTGACGGCTCACCAATGGGACGATGCCACATCATATTTCAATCATTTGAAGTAACTGGGAACATGACACGTGTTAAACATCAAATTCTGTAGAAGCTAAGTATGTTTCAGCACTTAGTTTGAACCGCTGAAACATGCTTAGTAGCAGCTGTATTATGTTGCTACTTAATACATGTTTCAGCGGTTTGAAGGTGACCCGCTGAAATCGTCATTGGGTTTTAATCGGGTTTTGAAAAAGCCCACTCGAATTATTATTTTTATTATAAAAAATTTGGTTTTGGTAGGACCCGTCGAAAAATTCAACGTTTGACTGAACTGAATGATCCAGTCAGCAAAATGTTTCAGCGGTATTTGAAGGAACCGCTGAAATATCGTGGGCCAACACTATTAAAATAATATTTCTCAGTCAAACTTTGAAAATTCCAACTTTGAATTTTCAAGTTGCACCGCGGTCCACATTTTCCAACCGCTGAAACATTGTTTCACCGCGTCAACATTTTTACTGTACACTCTCTATCACCGGTTAACACTAATAACCGCTGAAACAGGAACAGTGCGGACCGCTGAAAGACCTTTTTTTTCTGGTAGTGGGTGAGTGATATCACCACAATGCATGAGGAAGAGTTCGAAAGTGATGAGGAAATTTTTGTTGAGGATTATGAAGTAGAAAGGGATGTGAGTGTTTTTGAACCTTTACAATCATCATTGATACCCTCACCTCCACCTATGCAACAAATTCCACTACTTCCGGAAATCTTAAAGGAGCCTAGGAAATCTTGTTACTTGTTTACACATCCTATCATCCTCCCTCCTTTAAGACCACAACCATTCATCCCTCCTTCAACACCTTCTCTACCACCCTTCACTTTTCTTTCAAAAGTGAAGGATTCCAAACTTTTGTTGTATGAATAACATTTGGGTCGTGTCGACGACGTTAAATAAATCGATTTTGATCGTTTGGAAATAACACTTCCACTAAACGATTCTTGTTTTATTTTTATTTAGCTTTTATTGTGTTTATATAAAGTAAAAAAAAAAAAAAAAGTTTCTTTGTGTCTTTCATTGTTTTAATTAGTAGATTACGTTTTTATTCTTGTTTTTTTTTTTTTTTTTTATTTATTTCGTTTTTATTCTTGTTTTTCTTTTGTTATTTTATTTGAATTTGAAAAAAAAAAAAAAAAAGTTAGCTCGCGGGCCGCGAATTGGGCCTCGCGGCCCGCGAAAATTGGCCATTTTCAGGCAGCCCGCTGCCACAAATTGGCTGTTTTTCGCGGCCCGCGAATTGGGTCTCGCGGGCCGCGAATCGGGCTCGCGGGCCGCAAATCGGGCCTCGCGGCCCGCGAAAAAAAAAAAGTTAAAAAAAAAAAAAAAAAAAAAAAATTTTTTAAAGAGCTAACATTTAGTGTGAGTCCTTCCCTTTCCTCACAATTTTGATAGTTGTTCTTGAACATTGAGGACAATGTTTGGTTTAAGTGTGGGGGAGAGGTTTATGATTTTCGTTTTTGGTGTAAATATGTACTTCTTTGAAGACTTTGTTTTAAAAAAAAAAAAAAAAAAAAAAAGGAAAGCCCGGATAAGTCCAAAAGAAATAGAGACTTAGGCAAAAATGAGAGGCTAGAGCCCGGATAAGTCCAAAAGAAATAGAGACTTATGCAAAATTGAGAGGCTTTGTGTGAAAAAAAAAAAAAAAAAAAAGTGGCTAGGTACATCCTAGGCAAAAGGAGAGTGAGAGGAAAAAAAAGAGTGGCTAGGTATAAATACCTAGGCAAAAGGAGAGGAATCTCATTTTATCCTCATTTTCCGATGGTTGAAGTCATAAGGATGCGGTGATTAATGGAGAGTTGGGTAGTTTTGCATCTTGGCTTTGTTGGGATGTTTCATCTAGTGGGAGCAAAGTAGTTTACTTTGGGATATTCTACTTTGCAATTTTTTGTTTAAGTATGCCATGTGTTTGATTGTTGTGAAATTGTCATCTTAGCCTTGAATCGTTCTTTCTCGAGGACGTGAAAGGTTTAAGTGTGGGGGTGTTCTACATGTGGTATATGTTTTGATTTTGTTGGGATTTTTGGGTAGAACTTGTCAACAAGTTGAAGCATAGAAATTTGATATGATCTTTATTGTGATTGTGTTTTTTACTTGTTGGAAGTTCTTGTTTAGTGTCATAGTTTTGGAGGAGTTCAAATGTGCATTAGAAAAAAAAATTGAGTATAATCTTAAACTTTAATCGTTCTTTCTCGAGGACGAGAAAGGTTTAAGTGTGGGGGTATTTGATGTAGCCAATATATACTCTACTTTTAGCACATTTGAGAGTTCATTTGGGGTAGCATTTAGTGCAAAGGATTAAGAATTAAGGCTAAATTTCTCTTACCTTGCATTTTGAAGAAAGACTTGTGCACTAACGTTTTGAAGCTGAAATTTGGAAATGTTACAAGAGGAATTGGAGTGCATAAGTGGTACCATTGGCTTCGTCTTCTCGAGTACTACAAAATGGACTACTAGAACGTTAAAAACGGATCAACGGTTCATCCGTGGCGAAGCAAAGAAGATTGCTGCCAACCAGCCAGGGACATCTCGCGGGCCGCGAAATGGGCCTCGCGGGCCGCGAAAATGGGCGGAATTTTGGCATATTGAAGGCCAGAAAATCAGATTTTGAAGGGCTATAAATACCACTCTTATCCCATTTGAGAAAAACGAGTTCCCTCACATCCAAAACCCATTTTCCCTTTGTTCTTGATCTTTTCTTCCATTTTTCTTCTTCTAGATTTGATGTTGATGTAATGTTGTATTAGAATGATTGTATTAGCTTAGTTTAATCTTGGGAGCATTTGAATTCACTTCCCCTTGAGACTTTGAGGGTGTGTATGCTTGAACTTTGGATTTTGATTATCATTTGATGAACTTGAATTCTTATGCATGAATATTGTTCAATCTTGCTTAATTTGTTATGGGCTTTGTGTTTTATATCAATTGTATGCCTCATAGTCACTAATTAGAATAGATTAGTTCATAAGGTTAAGATAATCTAGTTTTAGAGTAATTTGGAATGGTGATGGATTGTAGTGTAATGTTATCTCTAGTAGTTAGTTTAGTGACTATGGAAAGGGGTTGAGTGATGACAAACTCTCCCCTTGGTTATGTGATTGTAATTGAGAAATGCCATGATAAATATGAGTTGTTAGAATTGGAAATCTTATGAACTTGCATGATCAATCAATTATGTTTTTAGGTAAGGATGTAATGCTACCATTGGTCCCCCTAATATGTGATTGTATACTTGAGTTGAAGATTCCTTTTTGACGTATGATTGTTAGCAATAAATAACTAGATTTGTGGGTAGAACGTGATCGTTTTCTCCAATATCATGAAGTAGCAAGTATGAATTGAGATTTGTATGTTATCATCGTCTTAGTTCTTTATATTTATCAAATGTCTTGTTTATATGCTCTCGTTATCGTGGGTATGTGAGTAAGCTTGTCAATTCTCCATTCTTAATACCATTGTTGAGTTATCTAGATGTTATCGTCTAGGTGACTCGACAATAAGAGCTTTGAGAGGTGTTATCATCTTCTCTAGCTACAATTGGGAGAATGAGATGTTTTCATCCTTGACGAATGATCAAAACTCCTTTGTAATAGCATTTGCCCGGGGATAAGTTGATAGTTGGAAATTGAAGTCAATTGCCTCCCAAAGCCTTGTATTTGTAGTATTTGCATTGTAGTGTAGTTTATCTTAGTTGATTTCTTTCGTAGTGTAACAAAACCAACTCAAAAACCCCCCTTGTTTACCTTGCTTTCTATATAATATATATGTATGTGTTTATAATCTTTGCTAAAACACTAAACAAACTCCTTCTCCTTGTGGTTCGATCCCTACTTCCCACTATCTACTCTATAGTAGTTAGAAGTTGTAGGTGAAATATAAATGTGTTTTGATTGAGTGGGATTCCCATTTACGACGTGGGGAAATCGCTTGTCAAACCTCCATGTTTTATTTTTTCATATGATTAACCGCCTATCTGGTTTTGGTTTAAATTGGTCATGGTTTAAGTTATAAACTTCATGTTTTATTTTTTCATATGATTATCCGCCTTTCAGGTTTTGGTTTAAAATGCTCATGGTTTAAGTTATATGCTCCATGTTTTATTTTTTCATTTGATTAACCGCCTTTCAGGCTTTGGTTTAAAATGCTCATGGTTTAAGTTATAAGCTCCATGTTTTATTTTTTCATATGATTAACCGCCTATCAGGTTTTGGTTTAAAATGCTCATTGTTTAAGTTATAAGCTCCATGTTTTATTTTTTCATTTGATTAACAGTCTTTCAGGTTTTGGTTTAAATTCTCATGGTTTAAGTTATAACCTCCATGTTTTATTTTTTCATATGATTAACCGCCTATCAGGTTTTGGTTTAAATTGGTCATGGTTTAAGTTATAAACTCCATGTTTTATTTTTTCATATGATTAACCGCCTTTCAGGTTTTGGTTTAAAATGCTCATGGTTTAAGTTATATGCTCCATGTTTTATTTTTTCATATGATTAACCGCCTTTCAGGTTTTGGTTTAAAATGCTAATGGTTTAAGTTATAAGCTTCATGTTTAATATTTTCATATGATTAACCGTCTTTCACATTTTGGTTTAAAATGCTCATGTTTTAAATCATAAGCTCCATTTTTTTCCCATATGAATAACTGTCTTTCAGGTTTTATTTTAAAATGCTCATGTTTTAAACTATAAACTCCATGTTTGATTTCTATATGATAGACTACCTTTAAGGTTTTGTTCTAAATTACTCATGTTTTAAATTATATGTTTCAGGTTTTTTTTTCGTATGATTAACTGTCTTTCGGGTTTTGGTTTAAAATTCTAATGTTTTAATTTATAAGTTCCATGTTTTATTTTTCCATATGATTAACAGCCTTTCAAGTTTTGGTTTAAAATGCTAATGGTTTATGTTATAAACTCCATGTTTTATTTTTTCATATGATTAACGGCCTTTCAAGTTCTGGTTTAAAATGCTCATGGTTTATGTTATAAGCTCCATGTTTTATCTTTTCATATGATTAACCGCCTTTTAAGTTTTGGTTTAAAATGCTCATGGTTTAAGTTATAAGCTCCATGTTTTATTTTTTCATATGATTAACCGTCTTTCAGGTTTTGGTTTAAAATGCTCATGTTTTAAATCATAAACTCCATTTTTTTTTCATATGATTAACTGTCTTTCAGGTTTTATTTTAAAATGCTCATGTTTTAAATTATAAACTGCATGTTTGATTTCTATATGATAAACTACTTTTAAGGTTTTGTTTTAAAATTCTCATGTTCTAAGTTATGACCTCCATGTTTTATTTTTTCACATGATTAATTACCTTTTCAGGTTTTATCAAAATGCTCATATGTTTTAACTTATAATCTCCATGTTTTAAAATATATCAAATTTAGGCTAGACATTTTACAAACACCTGACATGCATGATATGAAATATAATGTTTGGCTTTGTAGATCTACATGTTTCTGCCGGCATTTTTACCAAATAAATTACATTGAATATCATCTTAAATCATCACAGCACCACCACCCATGACTAATTGATAAAAGATCAAATTGAAGAGAAAGAAAACATCAAATTTTACCGTTTTCGTCATGAAGCCACCGACCAACCAAAAACTGGTGCCGGAATCTTCCAATCCAAGGATCAGATCGGTTGAGTGCCGTTGTGAAAATCCGCCACACGAAAGCTCAAACACCACCGCTCCTAGGCTCGCCCTGTTCGAGTCCGGTCTGACAAACTTGGAAAGGGGAAAAGGGAAAAGGAGCTTCGTTTATAAGAAGGAGGAGATGGGGAAAAGAGGAGGAGCATATTTTCACGTGCTGGGTCAGAAGGCGGGTGGGTCGATCCGCGAGTTTTAATTCTAATTTCTCCTATTTGCTATACAGTCCTTGAACGGTCACCTCAGAAATCTACTCCTCTCAATTTCTGATCCGATCTGATTAAACATTTCTTTATTCGATTCAATACAAATATTGTTTATTATAATATATTTACAATTATATGAAATAATAAATAATTTTACAGGAGCTATCAACATTATTGCAAGAGTGCTATAGTACATGAGAGTGTGCCAGAATAGCTATCCTAAAAAATGAGCGCAATTTCTATATTTCCCTGCGTTCCATTTCCGCACCGTCCTAGAAGTTGTACGATTCCATCGCAGAAAAAATCCCATTTTCTTCGTTCTCAGTCACAAAACTCTGCATCAGTTGACATATCGATGGACGAAAAGGAAATACTCTACGATTTCTCTCCGATGATCAGGGTGTTCAAAGATGGCACCGTCGAGAGAACAGCGGGGCTGGATATTATTCCGGCGGCGGTGGACCCTGAAACAGGAGTTCGCTCCAAGGACGTAGTGATCTCCGGCGACCCCGCCGTCTCCGCCAGGATATTCCTCCCGGAAACCGCCAAACCTGGCCGGAAGCTTCCCGTGTTCGTCTACTACCACGGCGGCGTGTTCTTCGTCGGCTCTGCCTTCTGCGCCAGCTACCACCCACACGTTGCTGCGGTAGCGGCGGAAGCGAACGTGGTCGCCGTATCCGTCGAGTACCGCCTGGCGCCGGAGCACCCCATCCCCGCTGCGTACGACGATTCATGGGAAGCGCTGAAATGGGTCGCTTCTCACTCCACCGGCGCCGGCCCGGAGGAGTGGCTGAACGAGCACGCCGATCTGAGCCGCCTCTTCGTCGGCGGCGACAGCGCCGGCGCCAACCTGGCCCACAACACCGCGCTGAGAGCCGGAATAGAAAAACAGGAGCTTCCCGGCGGCGTGAGGATCGACGGGATGTTTCTTAACTGCCCGTTCTTCTGGGGGAAAGATCCCATTGGAGTCGAAATCGGAGACCCCTTCGGTGCTGTTCTGGAGAGAATGTGGGCCTGCGTTCACCCGACGTCGGTTGACGGCGTCGATGACCCGTTTTTGAACGTGGTGAAGGAGCCGAGGCTGGCGGAGCTGGGTTGCCGGAGAGCGCTCGTCTACCTCGGCGAGAAGGACATTCTGAAAGACAGGGGATATCAGTACAGAGAAGAGCTGGAGAAGATTGGGTGGGACGGCGAGATTGAAGTAGTTGAGGTTGAAGATGCCATCCATGATTTCAACCTGTATGATCCCAAGGGAGATAAGACGGCTTCTATGCTCAGAAAGTTAGCTTCATTCATTAATGCTTAGATTGTTTAATTTTATCATGCATTTTTACCATGATTTCAACCAATTGTTCCATACAAGAGTGTTAATGTCTTGATGAATTGTACTACTCCGTTTCTTCTAAATTTCTCAAATATGTATTCAGTTACAATCAGTTATGTCGAATACGATACCACACTTAAAAATAAAGTAAAGATATTAATAGTAAAATACGTGTTTAACAGTAATATTTTTTGAGCATATACAACAGAATAGAGGGAGTACATATAGATTCAGAAATTAAAATATATATTGAACCTACATTAACGTGGCTTGTCATCGTATGTAAGTGAGACTGTACGTGTCTTAATTTCATTATACTTCATGGAAAATTGATTGATAGTTTATAATTATGTAAGTTTATTAATTGGTTATTTTATGCGTGTATTGTTAGTTTAATTGTTACTGTAATTTAGTAAAAGTAACTTTTGTTATTATATTAGTTTAATCAAAGCTCCAACAGTTCACATGGAAGCGCTTCGGAGGTATCTGGTACAATCTTTTGGATTTAGCATGAGATATTTGAAGTCGCCCAAGTACGATGATGACGCGCTTTTGTATTTAGCATGAGATATTTACAGTGAGCACATGATCGATGATGAAAAGTTTCTTGCAATTGCTTTAATATTGGTGGTCCTAAGGCTCAAAGCTCTTGTTCATTTACATGAGTTGTAAAACTATATGTACTTTATATGTGTTCCTGACATTACATCATATGATACATAGATCATATGGTTAGAGATGTTAATTTGAGTCGGGAAATGAAAATCGCCTTGATTGCAAGTTTCAGTTCAGAGGATTTCAAAAGTATCTCTAGCAAACAGGGCATAACTAGAATCAAATTTGATTAAACCATAAGCTTTGTAGTATCACTGAATACAAATTCTCACTTGAAACCTGTTTCTACAGAGACCAAGTACTATAAGGGACCATCGCCGTTGTTATATTTTAGGTTGCTGGTTCGCCATAGCTCAATTGTCTCACATGGAGCGTCTCGAGACTGAGTTTCGATGTGAGTTTTTACGAAATAGCAATAATGTACCAAGAATTAGGAATATTGATCAAGGAAATTGACTGAAAGATCAAATTAACTGAAAGATCAAGAAATGCTCAAGGTAACTGACTGAAAGATCAACCAAACTGACTAAAAGATCAAACAAAAACAGTAAATGATCATTCCCCTGGCCATTAGTCTCCACAAAGACAGGTCTCACCCAAGACTTTCTCATCACTGAATATCAAATCAATTGTTTTTGACAGAACTAGGTGCATTTAACAGATAGTCAATTAACAAAAACCCAATCAATCATTCATAAGTATAATGAAATTGAAGAGAACTAAACTTTATTAGTATAATGAACTGAACTGGATCGAAATGAATTGAAGTGAAACTTATGTGTTTGAAAAGGGATAAATATGACTAAATTAACCTTAATTCATCAAAAAAGAATCAGTATGACTAAATTATCAAAAAAGCTGAATTCATCAAATTAACCTTAATTCATCAAAATCACCTTGAACGTTTTGTTACACTACGCGCGTTTGCTTCGCACGTGTCATGTGCATTTTCTCCTCACGCGCCCATGCCTAAGTAGGGATTTTGAATCTATTCTAAATCCCCGAATTAAATCCCCTTTTAAGTGAATTGGATGTTAAAATATTAAATTCAATGAATATAGATTTATGATTGTTGTAGCATTTTGGATATGGATTTTGCTTCTTAAAATCCAAATCTAATCCATATCAAATCATTATACATTTAACTAATATATAAGCTACAATATAATAATAAATTAAAATAAAATATATAAATATAAGATACGCATATTTTCTAATCTTGAGTTGTTGGTTCATGGAGTGAATCAAATAATTGTACTGAAAGTCTCATGCGAGACATGCAGGCTTGACATTGGAGAGATAAAAGTTTGATATTCTCACTTTCAAACCCAAACTTTTACATATCAACCATGATCATTCAATATATTATTGCTGATCTTTTCACTTTTGTGTCTGAATTTTTTATTTTCAAGACCGATCCTTTATATATATTAAGTATGATTATTCAATGAAAATAATTGAAATATATTTGAATTGATAATTTGTCATTGACTAGATTCAACTGAATCAAAATGCGTATGGTATTTGCATTTGCACTAAAATTAAATATTAGGGCACACAATATGCATGATCAAGGCACACTATATATGTAGCTAGATAATTGTTGTTACAATACTATCCTGGAGTATTTTGTAATTCTTTCCATAGGTAACTAGGTGATTTAATTAATTTGTGGCTATTTTAGCTTTTTCACTAAAATATGCACGCACGAATATATACTTGGGCATGCACGATTAAGGTACACTATATATATGAAACTAGGTTATGTTTTGTTCATTCATATATATAATTGGCGGTGTAATTTTAATATTATGTTAGAAAGTTAATTGGCATGCATGAGTCTAATTAATATACGTAAATAATGACTCATCAACTTGATGGGCACCAAGCTCGATCTTTATAATGCACGTTTCTTTCGCATTTTTCTAATCATATACTCCAAACGCAAGTTAGCTAAACATTTTGTAAAGGTTTGGTAGAGATTCGTTATAACAAGGCTTGACAAAATTTGATCATTAAACTACTTAATTTTATTTTATTTTATTTTCAAATTATTTTTCTATAATTTAAATCATAAAAATTGATAAAAATATAAACTTTATCACTTTACCATTAGCTTTATATTGTTGGGATATTCCTTCACTAGTAAGGTTGGGGTAAAGTTTTATATCCATTAAAGTATTCGAAATTATCCCACACACTAATGTCCTCTAAATTCATTTTCGCATAATTAAATAGCGGGTGGGCTATTATTCATCTTAATAAAAATGTAAATAATATTGATCTAATTAAGAAATTAACACATTATTAATCTCAATTCATAATTTAGAGTCGACCAATTCTTGGGTGAGGCAGCCTCACCCATGAGGCAGGACCAATTTAACCCATTTTTTTATGAGATTTGATGAATTGGCACCTCAAGACTTGATGAGTTGATCATGTTTGATGAATTGACACCGAGGTTTGATGAGGTGATGTTGAGATTTGATGAGTTGGTAGCGATGTAGGATGAGGTGATAACATTGAAACTATCCTATTTGGGTCTGCCTCATGGGTGAGGCTGCCTCATAGAAGAATTTCTCTTTAGAGTCTGGCATTTATATTGGGTTCTTGTAGTGATAGCGAAAGCTAGCTAACAACGTGTGTACACGACAACCCTAAATAAAAAATATGTATTAAATTTTAATGTAATTGATATTGATATAAGAGTGGAAAATCTGTCACAAAGTAACATACTAAACCGCTCGAGATCCTCTACGCAACAGATTCCACGCAAATTTTACGCCAAAGTGACTGTTTATCTGATTTTCACGATAAATATCAATTTAATTTATCCTACCTTCCTTCTTTCACGATGTTTTAATTACTTCTCGCTTTCTTTAACCTTTATCCTTACGTTTTTAACGTATCCAACAATTCCACGATTATGTTTAATTACTTCTCTTTCTTTAACATTTATCCTTACGGTTTTTGCACATATCCAACCATTCCACTATTATTAAAAGTATCTCATTTACGAATTATTTTTGGATAATTATGAATTTTATTAAAATCGATAGTTTTGATATTAGGATTGAGGAAGTGTTTATCATTTCAAACAAATAATCGATTAATTAATTGTCATTCTCAATTATTTGATTAAAATATAAATAAATTTATTGAAATACAATCCTCTTTAAGAGAATTAGGTCTCTTGTAAGGTCGATAAGCGCAAATCACATTCTACAAGATTGAGATTTATTATACACAATTAATTTAATTATTTGGGTCATAAAACATAAAAGATCACGGAATAAAGTGAAGATATATTGCCCAAAATCAAAAGATCAAAGAAATAAAAACATCAGGCCTAAAACAGAAAAGATCAAACTAAATAAAAAATTAAATAAAAAAAGATCAAGTTCAAGTATAAAAACATCAGGCTTAAACAAAATTAATTCAAATAATTAAAATAATTGTTTAATAACTCTAATCTTGTAAAAAGTGGTGTACTTTTGGGTTCCCTTACCGTAAGGTGCCCTTATTTGAAACTTTCTCTTTAATTGATTGTTATATAGCATTTTAAACATGTTTATTTATAAAATTATGAATGACGTACGAACTCCCACGTTAATTTAACTATATAAATATGAGTTTAATATATTATTCAATAGGCCTGTCAAACGGATAAAACGGATATATCCGTGATCCATATCCATTGGGCCTAATTATCCATTGGTACCATTTAAATGGATCAGATACCCATTTATCCATTGGTACCATTTAAATGGATCAGATATCCATTTATCCAATGGATAAAACTTATTGATCTATTAGATCAATGTCTAATAAATCGCATACTAATTTTAACTTAATTATAACCGTTATCCATATCCATTTAACCCGTTTATCTAATTATCCAATAAGTCTTTATCTAATAAGTTAATTATCCATTTAATCCATTTATTTTTTTTATCCAATAAGTTCATCATCCAATAAGTCTTATCCAATGAGTTCAAATTGTAAATGGATATGGGTTATCCATTGGATAACTTATCCAGTTTGACAGGCCTATTATTCAATATTTAATAATATTTTTGTTTATTATATAAAAAGTTAATTAAACATTAATGATATTATTATTATTTTAATAAAATAACTCGAATAATATAAACAATCAAAACAATACTGATGGTAAATGTCCGAAATATTTAACTCGACTAATATAAACAGAAAAAACAAAACTTATGGTAAATGTGCGTAAACATTTAACTCGAACTTGAACAATTTAATATACATGGACAGACATCAACCACGTCGTTTTGGCGTAAAGTTTAGCGAAGAATATTTGCGTAGAGTATCCTGATACTAAACTAGTCCTACGAAACTAATTTACATCCATTTTAAATGTTACCTCCACGTACACATATTTTTTTTTAATTATTTTCCCAACAACCATGCCCAATGCTTACGATGATATTCGAAGAGAATTACTTCTACACATGTTCAAGGATTAATTTCTAATTAATATTCAAATCCCTAATCTATATCTCACGTTTACAGATCTATTGTGAAATCAGAACCTACACCCATGTGATTGATCAAGAGTTTAATTGTCCGATTAACTGGTCAATGAATTAAAGGTTCAAATTCTGACAGCACACTTTTTACTCCATAAAATAAATTATTATTTTTCTAACACAAGATCTAAATCCACAACACAATATCCTAAGTACACATCCCATTCGGTGTTAAATTTACTAAATCATCCCTCATTAAATTTTGGGTTCATCTACCATTTACTATTTCATAAGAATTTCATAATGTTTTGAATAATAAATTTTAGCTTCAAATTTTTGTTATATATGATTATCGGCCCCAACATAGATTTCTCTTAATTAAGACCTTGTTTGTCTAGGCTTATTTTACGCTGAACTGAACTTAATTAACTAAAATGAACTGAACTGAAATAAATTCAAATCGAACGGTTATTTTCCAAGGGTAAAAAACAAACTAACACTAACTAGAATCAAACTTGAACCCACAAGCTTTTGTAGTATTACTGAATCTCAAATCAATTGTTTTTAATAGAACTAGGTGCAAGTCGATCTGACCCCTTGATAGGTATGGCTTCTTGATCCCTGAAAATAAAACCATCCATAAGCAGAAAGTCATTTAATAGAAACCCAATCATTCATAACTCATATAAACAAACTCATCTTGGAATAGAAACAAACTACTTATTTACCTCACAAACAACACATTTTCGATGTTCTGCAACAGAAAACTACTTATTTACCTCATAAACTACTTATCGATCGACCTCATAATCAAGGTAGTCGGTGCATAAAAATCTCACCTTGGATGTTCTACCTCATAAACAACTCACTTTGGATGCTCTACACAGTGAAAACTCTACTTATAAACGACCAACAATCTACACTTTTATAAATTTAACAGTAGTTCAATTCAAGGAAAATATTACTAGCTCAAATGACCATTATCTGCAACAGAGCTACTCATATAATACTCAAATGACCATTATCCTAAAACATACAGTCGTAATTCGAAGAAAACATCAGATGGATTTAAAGGATGGTTTCTAAGTTTCTTAGTTGAATGACCATCATATGCAGCAAAGCATCAAACGAATTCTGAAAAACATCAAACAAATTAAAAGGGTGGTTTCTAATTAAGTATATCTTACCATACTTTAATTTGCAAAGCTATAAATACCGGACAAATCATTGGTCTTTTTTGCCTTATACTTTTTCTCCAGTTTCTCCAGTTTTATACATCTATCTAACTTCTACATTATACATTTAACCACACACAGTCACGCACAGAACAAAAATTCATCTTTTACATTTATCACGCAGTAAACTATATGTACTCATGAGGCCCAAAATTCAGACAAAAACCTCAATAAATCTCAAAATTAAGGGTTTGAAACAGTGGCGGATCTAGCACTGAAATTTTGGGAGGCTGAATAGTATTACATAGAAATTTTGGCCAACAATAAATTCTAGGCGATTTGCGGTGCGAGCTTTGGATTTTGGGATTTGGGGACCTTGGTTCACGTCTACTAGACGATATGACGCTCGCCTGGACGGTAGTTACGGATGCACAACAGACTATATAAAATAATAAAAAATTACTAATAAGTAATAAAATGTTAGTAATATAAGTTAAAGTCAATTTTTTTATAAAAAACTACTAAGAAATTAAAAATACTATTATATGGATTATCATAAATTTTAAGTCTTTAAAAGTCGTTTTTTCACTCTAAATTATAAAAAAAATGTCATTTTTAATATCAATTAACTATAAATAAATAAGAAATTGAATAACTGAATATGGAAAAAATCTTAAACAAAATTAGTTGAAAACACAAGATAATAAACAAAAAACGGAAAGTTTATTCATCATTTGGAAAATAAAATCACGTGGGTTGTTTCACTATAATGCTATTTAACTCGATTGAGTTTTAAAAGGAAACAATAAGATGTAAAGGAATGATGAGCTGTCTTCCTCGTGAATCGTGACCTCATAATTTCTGCAACTTTCAGCTTCATTTCCGCTTCAATTCATTCTCTCTCCTATCACTTTTCTTCAGTTTTGCTAAATTTTTAGCGGTTGAAATGGTCCTAGCGACTGCCGGGGATGCCAAGACGACACCAATCACGCCTAATCGCTATTTTTCCATGGCGGTCGTTCTCGGTGAGTTCAAAAATCGCCTGAACGGCTAATCGTTGCTTAGGCGCCGCCTAATCATCCATGGACAACGCCGTGACTACTCTACTGGGCGGCCTATTTCTGGGGAGGCTACCTGCGCCTTCAAGTAGATCCGCCCCTGGTTTGAAAACTGTATCTGTACAGTAAGAAAGCAGAAATCAAACTAGAACAGCACATTAAGCTATACAGCAAAAATATCGGATCAGTGGACTAAACGCGCGCAATCGAATTGAAAACTTATATAGCTGTCCTCAACATTGGGCGCCGCCATTGGTCGATCGATTCTTCTCTCTGCTTCTGAAAATTTTATATAGCTGTGCAACCTTTACTTCAGCAAAGATGACACGACTGTGGCCTACATATAGCCGGCCGGGTTTATATATCTTTCCAAATCTGTTATTTAGTTGGATTTTAAATTTGAAAGAATACATTCTCTCCCACGGTATTTGTACTTATCTGAACTTATTTTTTTATCTGAACTTAAAACAGATTAATGAAACTTAAAAAAGTTATGTGAACTTAAAAAAATAAATTATCAGAACTGCAATGAACTTTTAAAATTTATTTGAAGCTGAATTGTAATATATATATATATATATATATATTATTAAACTGAACTGACAAAATTTGAAATGAACTGAAATATATATGATCATTTCCAACATATTAGAAATTAATTAATATAAATATAACATTAAATTTTAAAATATACTGAATTGAGTTACACTAAAATATATAGATAAACTGAACTAAATTGAACTGATCAAGTGAATTGAAGTGTAATAAACATAATCATTTCCAATATATTTAAATTTTATAAATCCAAATATATATTAAAAAAAATAGATGTACATGGTATTCGACATCTATTGTATTATTTTCAATTCTCTTAACATTATTTCTATTCAAAAAAAAATGATGCATCACGACTTAGTTTATTTTTTGTTGAATAAAACCGAACTGAATTGAATAGAACTGAACTGGGGTGAAAATTAATGTGTTGAAATAAAGAATTTGTATGACTAGATTAATCTTAATTTCATCAAGTTATAATTTTACTAAAATAAACTAGATCGAAGTGAAAATTAATGTGTTGGAAAAAGAATAAGTATGACTAAATTAAACTTAATTCATAAAAAAGAATCGATATGACTAAATTATCAAACATTTAAGCTTAATTCATCCAAATCATCTTAAACGTTTTATTGCACTCACGCGCGTCTGTTCTGCACGCGCCATGTACATTCTAAATCCAATATGGATTCTAAACCCATGCTTACTTATGGATTTTATATCCATTCTAAATCTATGGATTAAATACCTTTTTAAGGGAATTGAATGTTAAAATTTTAAATCCAATATGGATTTATGATTATTGTAACAGGTTTGGATATGAATTTTATTTGTTAAAATCCAAATTAATCTCATCCATATCAAATCATTATCTATTTAACTAATATATATTAAAATATATTAATAAATTAAAATATAGTATATAAATGTAAGATACACGATAAGCGATATTTTCTAATTTTATTTATGATTGAATTGTTTGGTTCTAGAGTGAACCAAATAATTGTAGTAAAAGTCTCACGTGGGACATGCAGTCTTGACACTGGGACAAATGGGACAAAGGTTGATGTTCTCACTTTCAAACCAAACATTTTACATATTAAGTATAATCATTCAGTATATTATTGTTCTCTTGCTGACCTTTTCACTTTCATCATGCATGATCTTTTTAACTTTCAAAACTGATTATTTATAGTACTGAAACCAATTGAAATATTTTTCAATTGATAATTTATCATTATTTTATGATTATATTCAACTGAATCAATATGCATATGGTAAATCAATATGGATGTGCATTTTCACTAAAATATATATGCACACACGTAATATTAGGGCACACAATATGTATGATTAAGGCACGCTATAAGTAGCTAAGATAATTGTTGATACAATACAATTCGGGAGTTTTTTAAAAAATTCCTTCCATAGGTAACTAGGCGGTTTAATACATTATTTTAGCTTTTTCACTAAAATATGCACGCACGAAATAGCATGTAGTATGCACGATTAAGGTACACTATAGGAAACTAGCTAGGTTATGTTTTGTTCGTTCTTATATATGGTAATTTGATCCCACGCCAAATTCATGTATTGGGAGATATCATGCGTACGTATTTTAAATTTACGAATACACCGTTAATCTTTTCAAATATGTGCTGAATTATGTCGATTGATGAATTAAACATTTTTAATAAATTGAGTACAAATACATGTATTAAACGTGGTTGCGTCATGCGCGCGTGTGGTTTTTCAGACTTAAATTAAAATGGTGGATATTTGTTCTGTTCAGTTCAATTTAGTTCGGTTTAATTTAGTAAAATTGTAATTCGATAAAATTCAAGTTAATGTAGTTATGTTGATTATTTTTTTTATTTCAGTTCAGTTCAATTTTAATTTAATCTAATTTAATTTAGTTCAGAAAGGGATTAAGCTGCAGCAAACATGGTCGGTCTAATTAATATACGTAAATAATGACCATCAACTTGATGGGCACCAGCTCGATCTTTATAATGCACGTTTCTTTCGCATTTTTCTAATCTAATCATATACTCCAAACGCAAGTCAGATAAACAATTTGTAAAGGTTTGGTAGAGATTCGTTATAACAAGGCTTGACAAAATTTGATTTAGAGAAGGTCTAACAACGTGTGTACACGATAACTCTTAAATCAAAAATATGTATTGAGTTTTAATGTAAGTGATTTTGATATAAGAGTGGAAAATTTGTCACAAAGTAAATAACATACTAAACTAGTCAAACTTCTACGAAACTACTAATCTACATTCATTTTAGATGTTACCTCCACCTACACATATATGTTTTTATTTATTAAACCATATACTAGTTGGATTATTATTGTATTGATTCCCAACAACCATGATGATATTCGAAGATATTCGAATATTCCCAACAACCATGATATGATGATATTCGAAGAGAATTACTTCTACATGTTCAAGAATTATATTAATTTCCAATTAATATTCAAATCCCTAATCTATATCTCACGTTTACAAAAATAACTCTATTGTGAAATCGGAACCTACACCCACGTGTTTGATTAAGTAATCAAGTATATGGTTAACTGTTCCATATATAAGTGAAAAGTGCCGGTGGAAAGTAAAAAACTAACTTGCTATCAATTTCATCCTTAAACAGCGAGTTTAACGAAAGAGGGAGTGATTCCAGAGGAGAATTGAACTCAGATGGTTTGAAAATTGGAATAAATATTGAATGACGCAGTTGAAAAAATAAACATAAATACGAGGAAAGAGAAGAAGATGACACGAACCGAAGAAACTTCTATTAATGAAATTTAAATTAGTTTGGAAAATCAAAATTTAATTTTCCTATTAAAAATAAATAAATATCCATTGTAAAATGGATATCCAAATAAAGGGATATCCATTGTAAATATCCAAATAAATTTAATTTGGAAAATAAATAATTTTCCTATTAAAAATTCTGGGGCCATGTTCGGCGAAACCGGTTAAACATGCTCAACCTCGGTCCTGTTTTGTATTCACTTGAACTTATTATTATCAATCAAGTCAATTTAGTTGTTTCAATAAAAAATAATGTTATTAAATTTAGATTAACCCTAGTTCCATTGAAAAAAAAAAACTTAGCCATCTAGTGTTGAGTTTTTTTTAATAAGTATACCTATTTAGCTGATTTTTTTAATTGTAGAATTCTCGTGGTGTTGAGTTTTTTTATTATAATAAATATACGACTTTAGATGATTTTTTAATTGTAGTATTGTTGTAGTGTTGAGTTTTTTAATGTAGCATTTGGTGTGTATGGTTGGCTTGGGGCCATTGCCAATGGGACTTTAACATCTGGCCCCATGTAGAACAATGCTCTATGGGCAGCTTATCATCACATTATTCAATCACAATCCTTCTCAATGTCCCTTTGTATAAATGCAAACCAACTTTCCACTCTGTTTTTTCTTACAACTTTACTTTCGACACAATAATTTGGATTGCAAGAAATGGGCAACACTCAATCCATATCCAACATCTTCCAATCAAACAAGCTTGCCAAATCCATCCCCATCGATACCGCCTTCCAATTCCCCTCTCCGATTCCCAGCTGGCCTAATTCTTCACCTGGTAACAGCTAAAAACACCAGATTATTTTCTTGAAATTTTATGGCTGATTTTTCATTTCTCTCATGAATCTTGATCTTCACGTTTCTGGTTTTTGTTGATTTTGACAGATGAAGGTGGATTTGGAAGTGGCTATATTGATCTCGGTGGATTGATAGTGCGAAAAGTGTCTACTTTCAGCAAGATTTGGAGCACTCAAAAAGGAGGGCCTGGAAATCTTGGTGCCACATTCTTCGAGCCTTCAAACATCCCAGATGGATTCTTCATGCTCGGCTCCTACGCCCAGCCGAATAACCAGAAGTTATTCGGATGGACGTTGGTCGCGAAAGACGCAGAATCAGGCACCGAAATCCTCAAGAAACCGACCGATTACGCCCTAGTTTGGACCAGCAAGACCTCAAGGTCGACAAACGACGGCTACATATGGGCTCCGGTGGCGCCGGACGGGTACAAACCCGTCGGCCACGTCGTCACCGCCTCGCCGGAAAAGCCCTCCGTCGACAAAGTCCGGTGCGTGCTCGCGGAATTCACCGACGAGCTCGAGCTCGAGCCGGAGAGCTGGATTTGGGGCACCGACAAAACCAGCATTGACAGCAAGTTCAACCTGTTCACCACCAGGCCTCGTGACCGAGGAATTCACGCGCAGGGAGTTTCTGCAAACTCGTTCATGCCGGAAAACGGATCATCATTAGCTTGCTTGAAGAACAAGAATTTCAGTAGCTTCTCATCCATGCCGAATCTAACCCAAATCCAGAGCCTTTTCCAGGCATATTCTCCTCTGATTTACTTCCACCCCGAAGAAAAGTATCTTCCATCATCGGTAAACTGGTATTTCTCCCAAGGGACCTTATTATACACGAAAGGTGATGAGTCAAATCCTGTTCCGATCAAACCAGACGGCGAAAACCTTCCTCAGGACGGATCGAACGACGGCGCATACTGGATTGACCTTCCCGTCGACGAAAAAGCCAGAGAAACGGTAAAAAAAGGAGATTTACAGAGTGCGGAATCTTACCTCCATGTCAAGCCTATGTATGGAGGAACCTTCACCGACATCGTGGTCTGGATATTCTACCCGTTCAACGGACCGGGAACTGCGAAACTCGGTTTAATCGACATCCCATTGGGCCGGATCGGCGAGCACATTGCCGATTGGGAGCACGTGACCTTGAGAATCAGCAACTTCGACGGAATGCTGCGCAGAGTTTACTTCTCGCAGCACAGTAAAGGGAGATGGGTTGATCCGCCATTGCTGGAGCTTCACAACGGGACTACGAACAAGGCGGTGGCTTACGCAGCGTTGAACGGGCACCCGAACTACCCAGAACCGGGTCTGGTTCTGCAGGGGTCCGGGTCGGTCGGGATCAGAAATGATGCGGCGAAGAGTGACAAGTTCTTGGACACGGGAGCGAGGTACTCGGTGGTTTCCGGCCAGTATTTGGGGTCCGCCGTCGTTGAGCCACCGTGGGTGAGGTATCTCCGGCACTGGGGGCCCACAATTGCTTATAATTCCGACGCGGAAGCGAAGAGGGTGGAGTCGTTGTTGAAGTCGGCAAATCTGAAATCGTCGTTTCAGAAACTGGTCAAAGTGCTGCCAAAGGAATTCTATGGGGAAGAGGGTCCCACTGGTCCTAGGGTGAAAACTACATGGGATGGGGATGAAAGGGCTGGGTAAAATAGTAAATACTGTTCAACACGGTTTCTTTTCTATTTCATTTTTTAAAATTTTAACATTGTTGTATTGGTCAATAAGTATATTACTGTGTTGAGTGTACCATGCATCTTCGTTTATTTGTACATTATAATATATCACTTTACATATTCTCATTTTTCAATTTAATTATTTATTCTGTCAAAATTAATAAATTTAACTTAAAAATCAATTTGACTAATATCATTTAATTTAATTTAATAACTTAAAATTTTAAATTCTGTTATCTTATTGAATTTGTAATATCATCTATTTTAAAATATCAAACTTTTAATATATTTATTAATCATTAGTTTTTTTCGATCCAACTAATAATAAATTTTAAATTTTTACGGATACAATTAAGATATATGAAAGAAGTAGTTGAAAGAGGAAAATGTTTATTATTAGTATAGTTATATGTTTTAGTTGGTTTATTCGTTTATGTGCGTACAAAAAAAATTATATGAACTATTTGCTTCTATAAGAATAATCTAATTTATAAACGTGAGAGAAAACATATGTATCACTATTAGTATTAAGAGATTATAAAATTGAAGTTGTAGTTTTCTACATCAAATTGTGTCATTAATAAATTACGTGTGATGATTATCCGTAGGTTTGACATTTTTTGTTGGAGCGGTACTGGTAAGCATATTCCCTCGACATTGTGAGTATGTGCTATTTTGTCATTCATCATATTTATATATGTGATGAAATTTGTCATTATCTCCTGTAAATATAAGCATATATTATATAAATAATCGGTGTTCACAACTGTCCAATAAAACCTGGAATTAATCTAGCATTCTTTTGATTGAAATTGACAATCATCATAAAATTTTATTTGATGAAAGGTTAGATGTCTATTCAAATTTATATTAATTTTATTTTATCATTAATCATTAAATTTTCTTTTACTAATATAATACCCAGCACTAATAAATACTATTCTAACAGAAATATGTGCATAAAAATGTGACATCGCAATTTTATCACCTATCTATGTGCATAAATATATGTGGGCCGGGGTTCAAATTTCACCATGGTAAAGATGATTTGATTGTACGTAAATCATAGATAAAGATAGTTGGTCAATTCCACCGATTTCCACACGTTAGCATGGCATGTTCATAAAAATTTACAGTTTATAGATTCGAGCATTCACCTAGATACTGTAATTAACAACTAACTATTTAACTACTAATTCATTCTACAATAAGATGGTAAAATTAATCTACTGTAAAATTATGATCAAAAGGAAGGTCAAAAGTGGATTGCTTAATTATAGTTTGATCCTCACTCCTCATGCTTCTGAAAGCAGCTACTATAATAATTCTAGGCCAACCGCATAAAAAATAGAGAACGCCATGCACGCACAAAAGAAATTATGAATAAACTATTCTTTAATATCATAATTTTAGGTTGTCTTTTGTGGGTTTCACATTTACATGAAATTTTTTAATCCAACTTTAAAACGAAACTATAAACATAACATGTTGGCAATCGACGAAGAAGAGCGCGCGCGCGTTAATTATATGCTCTCACTTTTTAGAAATTTTAAATTTCTATTCCCCCAATTTTATGTGTACTTAATCGATGAGGTGTGCTTCCATAACATATATAGTTAATTAGATGTTGATTAAACTTGTAATCGTTGCTAGACATTTATAAAGTACCATGAATGAATTTTTCAAAACAAATCGATGAGCTGGGGCTTGGAGAATTCATTTATATTTTGATATTAAGCCATGAAAACTTTCTTGCTTAATTGATTGACATTTCAATTTTTTTTAATCGTCAAACAATCTTAGATATATGTCTGTAATTTGAA